>JAOVVO010000868.1:0-30813 GCA_028564675.1 Onchocerca lupi | reverse complement strand
AAACTGTCATAGAAGAAGAAAAATAAAACTAGAAAAACAAACAATAATAAGGAAATACAAAAAAGATCAAAAAATCAAAAATAATTTACAAAAACAATTAAGAATCTTGAGTTTTGGAAGTGATGAATTTTTCTTATCGAAAATGCTGATCACTTTTTAACCGATCATTACCCAAACTATATCATGAAACTACTTAGTCCAGCAAAATTAATACTCAGTTTGGCTTCTACTTTTTTTAGCTGACATTATGGTCTCCAATGTACTACGGCTAAATATTATAACTTCCTTTTCATAACATTATTTTATTTTTTTGTCAAATAACTATTGATCTTTTCTCTTTTTTTCTTTTTCTTTTTCAAAAAATTACTCGAAAGAATTCGTATTTTTATCAAAATCATTAGTTCAGCAAGTTTTAATCCTTATTGGGAACATTTTACTGCGTATGATATTGAAAAATCGAAAAATTGAAATAACTGATTAAAATAATTGAAATATTTGTTAAATTAATCAATAAATAGATATAAATCAATTCTTCAGGATTTTCTTCTTTTCTATTTTAATATATTAGTTAGAAGTATGGAATAAATATGGAAAAATTTCTTCTTTTAAAATTTTTAATACTAAAATTCCGTAATATGATTAATAATAGCAACTATTTGTCCAGTTGTGTTTCATTGTTTCTTCCTTGTTTGATTCTACTTTTTTTCTTCTCTTTTCTTCCTTTCTTTTTTTTTTTTTAAACTATAATTGAATTACGTATCCTTTGTTAGTTAAAATGAAAATTTTTGCATTTTTCATAATCACAATTTTCTTGAAACATTTTAATGCTCGAAACAAAGTGAAGGATCCCCAAAATTCAAATCGTTTATTAAAATAAGTGCTGTTAGATTTTAAAATATAAATTATGTAATATTTGATTAACAAGAAAATGTTATTATTTACTATTCATAATAGTAACATCTATAGCTTATCTTTTATATTACGCATGTTATCAGTATGGTGATATTTGCATTTAGCATCTTTTTGAAAAAAAAAAGTATTTAGAAATTGATTTATAAGATTTTATCAAAATTTTGAAGCGCTGCATATTTACTTACATATTAAATCATTTGTAAACTCTAATTAATTGATATACTTATTATAATTATTTAATTTTTGCTACATCCGGCAAAAATCTATGGATATTTCATACCATTCGAAATTTGCCATTGATATATGAATAATAATAATAAAAAAAAAAAAAAAAAAGATTTCAAATATAAACAGAAATGAAAAATTCAAAACTCTTTCTAAAAAAAGTAATTATTCTACAATGTATAAAATTTTTTTCCATATGGATACTTGAATTGAAGAATTGAATATCAAAAGATGATGAAGATCGGAAAAAAGTTTTGAAAAGTTAATGAATAACACGTATTACTATAATCACACGATTGCAATATCATATTAAATTCGCCCATTCATTGCATATCACAAAATAAGAAATGGACTGAAAAGGATGAGATAAATTTGAGCTAAACATTGAAGAAACTATAAATAGACCGAAATAAAAAAAAAAAAATTAAATTGGGTAAATTTCATCATTTCGGTGTGTGTTGACAAAAGCTGAAGAAAATTTTTTCCGTAACTCCAGAAAAGAGGATACATTATAATTTATCACAAAAAAATTTTGCTGCAAAAACAATATAAAGTGAAAAAAATGATTCAATCAGATTAAAAGATTTTTCAACTTTTTTTATTTAAATTAATCTTAAATATATATCTCAAATATATTGGATTCATTAAAATGAAAATGATAACTATTATGAAATATGAAAATTATGATTACTGAACATTTTGATTTTGAAAACTTTCCGATATTTTCATCAAAGCTGGTGATCTGATCGAATCATCATGAATAATCTTTTTTCCAGTTGATAGAAAATCCACATCGTTATTGTTATTATTATTATTATTGTGATAGTTATCACAGTGATTAGCAGCATTATTTCTGGATGTTTTTGATAGCTGAAATTTAACGTTACAAAATATGAAATAAAATTTAATTTAAAATAATAACTATAGACATACGGTGGTTATTTTGAGATCAGTCTTTAGTTCTAACGACATGAAAATTATGTTAACCTTATATGGAAACAAAATCTTAAAGTAATTGAATTTCTGTTCACTTATTTATTTATTTTTTAAAATAAATTATGAAAATTTGAAATTTCATCAATTCAACTGATTTAACTGATGAATCATAATTATATCAATTTTGAATTTTGTTTTCCCTTTTTTTGTAATTTTGTTATCCATCATCAATAGTGAATTTAAATTTTGCTAAATATGAAATTTCATACAAACGTAAATACTTTACTGAAGTCAAAATACATTTTTTTTTAAATTTTATTTTAAATGATAATAAGTTGAACAAAAATCGGGATATATTTTTTGGTAAATAAAATTTTCAAATTTTTACTTAATTCATTATTATTTCAAGTAAGATTTTGATATGTAAATATGCGTCAATTTGAGCGATTCATGGTTTACAAAAAAGTTTTGGATAACTTATCGTCTTCTAATCTTTTTTTTAATATTTCATAAAATAAATTTTCCAGTTTTAGCAATTTTTTTTTATTCTCGCTCATTACCTCAATCTGATGAACATTCCGCATCGTTTCTACTGAATGATGTTGTACGCATGCTTCTTGTAGAACCATTTCAAAACTTCGCCTTGGTCGTTGCATTTTAAGCACTGCAAAAAATAAAAAAAAAAAAAAAAAAAGTAAATAAATAAATAAATGAAACTTACATAACAGTAATGAAGAGAGTAAATTTGGAAAAAAGAAATAAAATTGAGAAAGAAAATACATCCAATTAATTTTAGAATTAATAATTTTAAATTATTTTAAAGTTAATAAAAATTTTTGAAAAATATTTAAAATATTTGTGATAGATGGCTATAACCGATTTTCATATTATACAATGATCATTTTGAATATTTTGCTCAAAAATACGAATCAATTTTGCAGAAAATTTATATACCAATTACGAATGGATTGAATTTAGAAAATAAATAATAATGGCAAGGTATAAAATGAATATAATTTTCAAATTAAAATTATTTCAAATTTACTAATCATTTCAAAATTTGTTTATAAATATTGATATTAATAGATGTTCTAACAATTATCATATAATTAAATAAATAATTCGAGTACTTTAACTGAAATTAAATTAAAAAATGGTTAAACGATTTTTTTTTCAACTTGCAACACCATATTTTAGAAAATATCTACCATATCCAACAAAGTTAGCTGTTTTATTCAAAACAACCTGTTAGCTTGATAAAGAAAGTTTTTTTTTCTTTTTTTTTTTTTTTTTTAAGAGATTGTATATACGATTATAATCTGAAAATTCAAGATTAAAAATTCCTCTTGTCTCCTAATCTTTTTTTTTCTATTGAAACTGAAAATGATTGGGAAAACTTTGGAAAAACGTTAATATATAAAATATTTTTGCAAAACGGAAGAAAAATAAAGAGCAAATTCAAAATGGAATTTTTTTGAAAAATTATATCAACCAATTTCAAATTATTAATTGCTAACATTACCTTTGCATTCAATTCCACGAATTAATTTTAGACTAAAGTTTAAAACAAATAAAACTGCTAGGAAAATTTAACGATGAATAACAAAAAATTGAAAAAAAAATTAAAGCTATGCATTAATGCTTGAAGTTAGACTGATTCGATTTCTATTTTCGTTGGGATATTTTTCACATATTCTACTTTTCATTTCTTTTTTTTTTTTTTTTTTTAGCAAATTTGAAATATTGGTCTTTCTCTATTTTCCAATTTTTTTTTTTTATTTCATGCCATTGACTATTTTCAAATGACTAAAATTGCATCAAGTGCAGAACTGAGCAAAATAGCCTAGACTAGTCTGAACAAATAAAAGAAAAACATCTATTTCTAGTAATCCTTGTCATTTGTTAAATGAGCAACAAATTATTTTGCATTCTTTCTCAGTTAAAAAACATAATAAAATTAAAATAAAAATTAATACGAAAATTGATTTAGAGTTCAAAGAAGTTTTATAAATTTTATTTTCCTGGTTTACTTTATTTTCCTGTAATTATTGTTAATTTTTCAATAGAGAGTTATAATTACTATAAATATTAGATAATCAAGCAAATTTCAAACTTTTACATCTAAATCTCATCAACAAAAATAATACCAATGAAGAAAATATGATTCAAAAATACTAATAAAAATTAACAAATATTAAAATCCTATTTAAAGTGATTAATGAATTTTTTTCAAATCATTTCATCGATAAACAGTCGTTTTGATAGTTTCTTCACAATTTTGATAGTTTCTTCACAATCATCGTCTTCAGCGTCTTTTCTTCGTCGTTTTACATTGATACGAATATGTTTTCTTCAACTATACTTTTTTATCGCCTTAAAATTACATGAATATCATTTAGCATTTCGATAGCGTCTTTACGTCTTTCCATTTCCATTTCACAATGAATGGTGTGAATACCTTTTCTTCAACAGCTATTTTCTTCTTCTTATGGAGTGCGTTTTCAACGTTTTTTCTTTATCGTGAATGCCACATCAATAATTATGCTTTACGATCATATTTGTCATCAACATTGAGTTTTTTTTCTTCAAATCCAAGCTGTTCCGTAATATCCGTAGAATTCAACTTCCTTCATTCGCTACTATTATCATTTTCTTCTTTTGATAAACGTAATATCGTATTGATTTATAATCACATGCAATAGGATATAAGAAAAGAATGCTAATTTGGATATTTTCAAATTTTGCAAATAGTTTTTCATCTTCAGAAAAAATGTTTCAGTTCACCTTTTCCATAATTTGCATGGAATTATGCAATCAAAACGAAAAAAAAAACAATTCCGAAAATTTGTAAAAATTTTAAACTAAAAAATCTCATAGAAAAAAAAATGACAACAAAAAGAAAAAAGTTGTTAAATTTAGGGTATTTTTATCAAATATTGTTAATTTATTTACATAAGACATACCATATCGTGCATCATTTGAGGTTGCCATATTTCGAAGACACCTACGACACCAATCAAAACAACCATGCCATCGGTCCATGGATAAAGTATGATATCATATAGGTAAAATGATATGATCAAATTTTTAGCTAAACATATAGCATAATTTATTCTGAATTCTTTGGAAAGACATTAATTTTAAAAAATTATAATGAACAATTTATTAGTTAATAATTTAATAACAATTATATTAACAATTTAATATAGTTAACAATGTATAAAAATTTTTTAAATTTTAAATAGCAAATATTTGAACATTAAAAAACAAATAGAAGTAACAATATATGGACTGAAACATTTATGCAACTTATTTTGAACAAATAAAAAACTAAATAAAAACGCAAAAATCAAGCGATGAAAAGTGATAGCATTGATAAATAAAAGTCATTTCAAAAAGAAATGAAGTTTTTATGACAAACAAAAATCATTTCAATTGTTTTCTTTTGGAACATTCAAAATTAACATTGGAATTACCAAGAACCAATTTCCGAAATACTTAAAGATAAAAAGTAATGATAGAATTAATGAGAATGTCTGGGTATCGAATCGAATTCATGATGTCATGGCAAAAATTATAAAAATAGTTTTAACAAAAAAGAAATCAATCTTTGTAATGCAATTTCATGCGACATTTTGTATGAATTATTGCTCCCATGCATTTCCGAATATTGGAATTCTCTAGTGAGAGAAAATATAAAACAATTTCTGGAAACGAATCCTGAACTTGATTAATGCTATTATGTTGAATAAAGAAATTTAAGATAAAAATAATCTGCTTTTTTGAATTTTTCGTGTGGAAATCGTATAAATGATAGAAGCACTCGTGATATCATATCACTGATAACATTAAGATGGCAACAAATTGATGCATATGCTTAATTCGACACAAGATAGAGAAAATTACAGTGAAGAAGCGCAATTTAAAATATTTCAGCATTTGGAATATCCATAAGGAACCGACAATCCTCCATTTTTCAAACAATATAGAACGGAAATTTTAATATTTCTTATTAAAGATAGTGTGATAGCTACGAATGAAGAGAATGCAAAGGTAAGATATAGAATTAAAATTGAAAAAAAAATTGAAATACTATAATAAAAAGTAAATGTTTTCAGTTTTGAAAAATTTTCGGAATTAAGAATTGCGTTCAACAGAAATTATTGAAATGAACATGATATGAATTGGATGATATTTTTTAGCAGAGAAAAGTAAAGTGTGAGCTGAAAAAATAGAACGAAAAGTAAACATTTTACGAAATTTTTCATCCAGTTATCTATCATATGAAAATTATTTTTGATTCATTTTGCAGAGAGTAATTAAATAATTTTAAATCGAACAATAAATCAAATTGTTGATTTTTCATTACAGAAATGAAAAGTTATACTTTTTTCAATGCTGTTGCATTAAAACCCGGAAAAATAAAAAAAATGGGTGATTAAGTTAATTTTCACATTTTAGCAAATAAAATTCAATGTTTGTCTCTATTACACCATTTTCTTTTTTTCTGTTGTGTTTTTTTATTTTTTTTTTTTGTTTTTATTTTGAATGATTTACTTTGATTTTTGTCGCGATGATATCGTCCAAAATCTGGTTCCGATAATGCAAACTGCTGATTTACTCCTATCTTCGTGTTACTGTTGACATCCATGTCAATCGGATCCGGATTTAACATTGTTGATGTTGACGATACTGTAGTTGTAGTTGCTAATGGCTCGAAATTGGTAGGTTTCGAAAAACATTCATACAAGGAATTTATTTTTGATTTATACTTCAATCAGACACAAAAGCCGATAGTTCCTAATGATGGCTTCTTTAATTGTTCTAGTAAATGGTACTAATCATCATTAATATATTGTGTCATTAGACCTACAATTTTTAAGTAAATTTTTGACGAAAAACTAGTCTGTAACTTTTCCAGATTTCATCCAGAATTTTTTGCTTTTTTTTTTGCTTTTTCTTTTTCTTTTTTTTTTTCTGGTAAGAAATGAATCGAATTCACTTTGGAAAAGCTTTCTGGAAGGAAAAAAGATATGTAAAAAAAATTGAAAGTCCCAAGTTTTAATGAAGATCCTGGAAAAACTGAATTGAAATCAAATTTTATTGCTTGCGTTTGCGCCATTAAAGGGAATTCAAGATATTTAGTAATACATTAAATGAAAGGCCATATATTTTGAATAATTGTGGAAAACGTTTTATCAGAAAAAAGAAGAGAAATGAAAAATGCGCTCAACCGTAAAAATCACTTGAAATAAAAAAAAGAAAAAAGTGAATTTGAGCAAAAAAAAAAAAAAAAATGTAAGGATTATATCTGAAAAGTTGATATTCGTTATTTTCTATTATTAACTATACGTTAGAAAAGATATAGAGCATTTAAAGATATGCATGATCATCATATTTAAAAATTAAAGTTTAAATTTAATTGCTGAAACGAAGCGTGACACTTGGGGACAGATTATCAAATAAGTAATTGAGAGTTATATGAATACTATGGATTATTCATTGTGTTTAAAAGTTTATTAGTGTGAACTTTGTAGAAATTGTTGAACAGAATTTAACAAAACTTATCAAGCACAACCGTTTCCTATGTCAGCAGAAATCACCAGCAATGTTACTTTTGGATCCGGATTTGAATTAGTGAAAGACATATTTCTATGTATCTTTCACTAATCAAATTCGGATCCAGAAAGAACATTGCTAGTGATTCAAATTATTCAGTTTTTCCTTCAATAAGAGCCAATCGTTAATCTAGAGAAAAAATAATAAAAATTAGCGAATTTAATTTTGAATCGCTTTTACATTCCGTAATTTCTTGCAAGAAAAATTTAATTTGGGCCAAAAATTTAGTATAATTTTTTGAAATAAAATAATAAATACATGAGAAGTAATGGAATATTGACTTTAAAAAAAAAAAAAAAGAAAGAAAACGAAAAACGATGCCTCATCTGCTTGCAAAATCTATCGCCATAGACTGATATATTTCATTTTTTTTTTTTTTTTTCAACTTTGGTTGACATTTTGCATTATTGTCGAACTTTTCGATGACAAATTTTAGTTTTATTAAAAAGAAATTTTCACAAAAATTGTTTCTTTCATGCTTTCAATGTATGTATTAAATGAATGCATTTGGTAGCTTCAGCACTATTTGACCATTTTCGAAATTTATTTACTAATTTTTTAATATTCTAAATTTTTCCATGCTTTATGTTAGCAATCACTTAGAAATGACTATTGCTGATGATGTACTTTGAATTTTCGTTCACGTAATCGATCTATTATTATTATTCAGCTACGTTTTCACATTTTCACTTTCATACATCATATTTAGATTTTCATTTGTATTTGTTCTGCTCAGATCTATCACTTACAGATAAAAATTTGATTGCAAACGATAACAGGATAACAATTAATGTGTCGTATGGTATATCAGAAACCATGAAAGCTTTCTGATGCATTTAAAGGTATCGAGAAATTGCGAGAGATCGAAAAGAACATTTCTAGTGGTATAAATTATGCAGCAATCTAGAATACAAAAAATACCGGATATTAATCAATCTTTTCGATCTGGAAGGAGAAAAGTAATGGAATTATTTGCTAGAAATTTATATATAATTGGTATACTATCGTTCAGATGAAGAAGGAATGGAATTATTTCACACTGAAAGACATTAACAACAGCTTAATCTGACAAGAGCCAAAAATACAGGACAAAAATTTTTTTTTATTTCATTGAAATAATAATCCACTTCGATGATAAAATGTAGTAAATCGCTTTTTTTAAAAAAAAATCTGATGCAATTATCCCTTAATTGTCGTTCATCATTCCAGTATCGTAGGAATTACTGTTCAATTACTTTGGATTAATACTTGAAATGTATTTTTTTTATTTTACATTTTGTAACAATGGTTACACATTTCGAAAAAATTTTTAAAAAAATTTCGAAATTTGATGAATCAAAAAATTATCATTCAATAAATTAACGTTTAAATTTTTAGTTCGTTTCAGCATAAAATCAATATTTGATATATAAAATGACAAAGATCAAATATCTGATAAAATAATTGAAGCAAAAATAAAAGACTAAAATTATGTAGCAAAGATGCAATTTAGCATATTTTTTGATAAAAGTATTTCTTGAAATGCTTCAAGCATACTTTTTATCAAAAAGTATGCTAAATCAATAATTTAAGCTTTAAAATAGGGAGAAATCGGAAGAAAAAGTAATCAACAAATATTCTCAAGAGAAACTATGTTTTTGGCAAGTTAAAATAATTCAGCGAAATACAAATGCAGTTTGAATATATAACTTTTTCTTGACTTTTTTTTTTCGATTCATCAACTTTCTGAAAGATGGATTGATATATTTTGAAGATTATAATGGCATTAAGTTTTAATACTAAATAGGGCATAGAATTAATTATTCAAAAATTCATTTAAGATAAGTTAAATTAAAGATTCACTCATTATTGAACATTGCGAAATATTAATTTTTTAACACTTCGGTACAGATACTTCAAAATGCTGAAAGAATATCGCTCTGATTGACTTATGACAAAAAAAAAATTAAATCAAATGCTTAACTTTGATCAGATCGAATGCCTAATTCGATCAATGAATATATTATGCAAATTAATTTACCGGTTAATTTATTGGAAGACCATTATATGGGATTAATATGTGACCCGAAGATATAACATTGATTTCTGAATAATATTAAATCTAAAAAAATAGAAACTTTTTCCATTTGTTATGTTTAATTTGAAAAAAACATTTCTCCTTTTAAAAAAAATTTAAAAATTTAACTTTATTTATTTTAAAAAAAAAAAGTTAAACTTTCATAAAACATGAAAGTTACCAAAAACAAGTCCTACCATTTGTGAAGAAGGTAATAATATTTAATCTTTTTGAAACACTTTTTTTTTTTAAAGAATAAAAAAGAATAATGAAATAGATTTAAAAATAAATTTTCTACTACAACAGTATGTTTATTTAATATCAATAAAATTAAAAATAAATTGAAAAAAATTAAAAATGCAAGAAAAAGTAAAAGATAAGCGAAAAAAAGTAAAAATACAAGAAAAATTTACATATTCAAGCGTTATGTTTATATTGGCTGAATAATTTTGGTTTGCCAAGAAATTATTTTCTAAAATATTTATTTGTCACTTTTTCCTTTCTTTTTTCTCTAACTTTTAAACTAAAATTATTAGTTGAAGCATTTTTAATAGGAATAGCTTTTAGAGTATTTTGACCGTATATTGCAGCTTTGTTTCTTCATTTCAACCTTTTTTTTTTCTTCTAATTATTTTATCAGATATCTGATCTTTGTGGTTTTATATATCTAAAACTTATTTTATACAAAAGCGAATAAAAAACTAAAGCATTAATTTTAAGGCACAATGTTAAACATATGGAAATTTCTCGGAAGTGATTCCATTATTGTTCTCTTTTCGGATCAAAAAGAATAATATCCAGTACATTTTATATTTCAGATGGAAACTGCATAATTTATGCTGTTAAGAATGTTTTTTATCGACTTTTCGCAAAATTCTCGATATTTTTGAATGCACCATAAAGCTTCCATTGTTTCAGACGTACCGTACGACACATCAATTGTTGTTCTTATCATTTGCAATCAGTTCTTATCAATTCTGATCTATAAGTGTTAGATCTGAGCAGAACAAATAAAATTGAAATCTAGATCTCATGTATGGAAATGGAAACGTGAAAACGTGACTAAATAGTAATATATCCAGCATGTAAACGAAAATTTAAATTACAACTTCAACAATAGTCATTTCTAAGCGATGCTAATGTAAAACGTGGAAACACGTAGAATATTAAGAAATTAGTAAATAAATTTCGAAAATGGGCATATATTGTTAAATCTACTAAAAATATTCATTTAATATATATTTTGGAAAAATGATAGAAAAGAATTTTGTGAAAATTTTCTCTGCTAAAACTAAAATTTACCATTAAAAAGTATGACGATAATGCAATTTCAACCAAAGCTGCAAAAATTAGAAATATATAAATATGCAGCGATAAATTTTGCAAACATATGAAGCTTTGTTTTTCTTTTAAATCAATATTTCATTTACTTTCCTTTCCATTACCTTAAATCAATTTCGTATTTATTATTTTATTTCAGTGAATTATCCTAAATTTTTGATTTAAGTTACATTTTTTGTTGCAAGAAATTCGGAATGCAAAAATTCAAAACAAAACTTACAGAAAATTAAATAATAATAATGGTAGCAAATAAAGCAAAATTCGTTGATTTTCACTTTTTTTTTCCAAATAGCGAGTGGTTCTTACTGAAAAGATAAATTAAATGGAATAGTCCAAAAATAATTCCCATAAATCCGGATCCGGAAGTGTTCACACACAATTTATGGTTAACGCAAAAAGCAGCATTAAGTAATCATTTCCGAACAATATTGGCATCTCCACTGAGTAGCAATTGTTTCCGGTTGTATTCAATAAATAAAATAAATTTTGTTGAATTCTGTTACACAATTGCTTTGAAATTTATAAAAAAAAAAGAAAAAAAACAATCAATAAAAACCATCCGTGGTATTCATATAACTCTCAAATAAATTAGTCAATAATCCATCTCTAAGTATCATGCTTCGTTTCGGATATTAAATTTAAACTACACTTTTGCATATGATGATAATATATATCTCTGAATATTACATGTCTTTTCTATTATATAGTTAACTAAAAAGATATAACGAATATCTTCTGCCGAATCTTTTCATCTCAAATTTCTTCATTCAACATAGCAACATAGCATCAATCATCAAATTAAAGATTGTTCCCAGAAATTAAATACCCGTTCTCTTTCTTCAGAAAAACAATTTTCCTAAAATCCGGAAATGGAATACCTACCAGGAATTCAGGCAAATAAATCTCAAACATAAAATAAACATTATTATCAACTAAAGATTCTGGAGAATTGCATAATGTCCAATTCAAATAGCCAAATCAGTGGTTTGTTTTTGTCGTATCACTATGTAACAGATCTATTTTGGCAATTGTGTTGATTTTTTGTTCGTATCTTTTCATGATGTATTGAGTTTCATTGAATTTGTTTGGATGATTTTCCGGGATTGTTTGATCTTCTTGGGTTTCTGGTTTTTCTTTTTTTTTTTTTTTTTTTGGTATATAAGTTTTTTTCGGTATTTTTGTTGCTTGAATCATGCATCTGTTTTTCCAATTTGTCTTTTTTTTTTTTAATGCATAAAATATATTTCAATAATTATACAAATTCGCTATGACATTAGGCATTAAATTTATGTTTTAAAATTTGTTTATATTTAAATGTTTTATCTATTTCATCAAACATATTTTATTGTTGAAATTATCTAATTAGTTCATGGAACGCATAGAATGATTTTATTTCATTGTATGTATTTTCTTTTTCTTGACAATAAAGTTCAACATAAATGATTGTAAATTATACATCAAGAATACATCAATTATACTTCTATTATGGTATCTATAATTTAATTGTGACTTCTTTTTGAATTAAAGTAATTTTGGTTTAAAATATTTTCAGATAATTGTAACATTTTTCTCTTCAGGGAAAAAAAAAAAAAGAAGAAGAGAAAAAAGGAAAAGATAAAAATAATTGGATCAGTTAATTAAGTAAATTAACTGATCTCACTACTTTTTTTACAACAGCGAAACAGTTATAACGAACATAGAAAAGCTAATTTAGCAGTATTTGAACTTAAGTAATAGTGCTTCAATGTGGCATGGAAGACTATAAATATTTATTCAAAGTAGTCCTTGTTGGCAATGCTGGCGTTGGTAAAACATGCCTTGTGCGCAAATTCACACAGGTTTTGTTTTTGTTTTTTCATTGCTTTTCATTTATTTTAGAATGAGATAGCCTTTATGAAAAAATAGATCCTATTCGTTTGTGATTTTTCGAGATCTTAAAATATAAAATTGCAAACAATTATGGCTTTTTTTTTCTATGTAGGATATATTTGACTGTTAGATACCACGCTTATTCAAGTCATTAGTCATGCGTTGAATATTCAGCGTACTGCTATTTCTGATCTTTGAAAATCATTTTTTTTAAAGTTATAAAAATTGTTTAAAAAATAAAGTAACAGTGTTTCCAAGTCTTAGCTTTGAAATTGGAATTTTACATTTTAGGTGTTTCATTTTAAGTATATCTAATTGTTTACTTTGATATTTTATTACAGGGTATTTTTCCACCTGGGCAAAGTGCTACTATTGGTGTTGATTTTATGATCAAAACTGTTAAAGTTAATGATGATAAAATAAAAGTATATTTGCTTCATTTTTTTTTGTTGACAACATATTTTGTCTTACCTTTTTTTTCATTAATATTTTATCAACTTCTAAATCTTTAATTTAATAAATAGTATTGTTGGAATTCTATAACGCGATTAATCTTTTCGACTTTCTTTGTTGATATTTTCAGGAAATAAAGGAAATTTGAATATTAAGCAATGATCATTGTTTGTTAAGTTCTTTTGTTAACTTCCATTATAAAATGGAATTTTTAGCTTAATGCACAGTAGTATTTCTATGAAAAGAATTAAAACGATTATTATAGCTCCAAATCTGGGATACAGCTGGACAAGAACGATTCCGTTCAATTACGCAAAGTTATTACCGGTCTGCACATGCTATAGTGCTAGTTTATGATGTTGCATGTCAACCAAGTTTCGACTGCCTACCGGAATGGCTTGGTGAAATCGAGCAATATGCCAATCGACGGGTATTGAAAATACTAGTAGGTCAGTGATAAGCTAAAGTGAATTAATCGGTTTTATCGAAATCTAAAACAAATTGCTTTCTTAATTTTTATTCATTGCATTCCAAATTTAGCGATTTTATATCAAATAACTAAAAATAAAAAATGATATAATGATCTAATCTGTAATTGTTTAGGTTGTTACTTTTAGGGAATAAAATAGATAAAGAAGATGAGCGTGAAGTACCGGAGCGGATTGGAAAAAATTTCGCAGATGCTAATGCTTTTGATTATTTCCTCGAGACTTCAGCACTCGATGCAACTAACGTTGATACATTATTTCATGAAGTAGCCACTCGATTAACAATTGATATGAAGAAAAATGATGGAAGGTAAAGACTATAATATTTGGAAATTTCTTAGATAAGCAGTAATTTATTACTGCTTGACTATTTGCAATTTTAAAAGTTCAGTTTAGCACAGTATCTTTTCTTCTTTGTGATTTCTGGTATAGTTAGTTACATATACCTTATGGAATCATTTAATGGTCATATAAGACATCAACATATGATTTTATGAGAAAAAGAAAAATAGAAGGGTATTAAAAAAAAGAGAGCGACTGTGTATTGGTCAGCATAATATACTTTCAAATAGCGGAAATGCTCATCAAAACATTCTCATAATATCAGAAGATGCCGATATATCATTTAATTTTACATCTGATCTATTGCAAATGTATAAATTTGCTGGATTGGATTACCATATAGTTTTTGTTTCGTATGCTGCCATTAATTCATTTCGCTTATATATCAGGTATTCGAGTTTCAAATTTAAAGTATTTCAGGTATTTGAATTTGAAAAATAGCAAAGATCCCGGATCAATAAGTTTGCTAAGCCGAGTTACCATGCAAGCGAATTCTTGTTGTTCAAGAAATTGATGATTTTGATGAATGGATCTTTTCCAATTAGTTTATATTCGACAATATGGATATCCATCACATAGTTTACTTATTGATGCTGTTGTCGTTTTAAAAAGCCATTTCATCTAGGCTTTCTAGGCATTACGAATTTCCTGTAAAAATAGAATGAAAAGAATAGAAAATAGAAAAGACCACGTCGGTCTTAGCTATACTATGATATTGAATATATAAATTATCTTGAAAATGAAATTATAACTGACAGTTCTGTTGGAACAATTAAAAAAAAATACTTCGTAGAATATATCTGAATGCTGTTTCCCCAGACGAATTTTTTATAGTTAATGTTTTCTTCTCTCTTTCTTTTTTTTTTTTTATTTCATAAAATAGCTTCGTTAAATCGATTTCAGATGTCATAATTTGCGAAGTCAAATAAGAATTATATTACATTTAGGGAAGGCCTCAACCATATAACCGTACCGTGACTTTTAGGTAGAACTGTAATCTGGAATTATATTACAGTTTGGAATCGGTTTTGCTTCAGTCAGTTCATAACATTTGCAGATTAGAATGATTTTTATTACTGAATTATTGCGATGCAATGGAGGAAAAATTCACGAGGAAAATTGATGTGTTCTTGATATAGTTTTTCTTTCATAGAAGATTCTTATTTGGATTTAAGATTCTGTATATGATATCCTAAATTTGGGCTTACAAGTGAAGGTAACTGGATATAGTAATAATAATAGTGGTATTTTCATCTTCATTCACTTTTCTTTTCTTTCCCTATCTCTGAAATTTTATTATTTTATCTGTTTAAAAATACTTCACTAAGTCTCGACTTTGACATTAGGATTTGAGCAGTGAGATTTCAAAAAGTCCGAAACTTTTATTAAATAATACAAATAATAAAATGAAGATGCTTATTTCATTACTGTATTTAGGGAAGGCCTCAACCACATAACCGTACTGTGACTTTTAGGTATAATTGTAATCTGGAATTAAATATCAGTTGTGGTGATTTATATTGTTACGTTGTTACAATTCAGCATTGTTTAATTCATTATATATATAAAGTAAATTTATATTCGTTACGTTTATAAATCAATAACAATTTAATATTGAATATTCACTTAGAAATACATTGTAAATTATATTTGTTTTCCCAAGAATGATCATGTAAAAAATATTAGAAAAAAGTAATATTTTTTCATTATAAAGTAATACTCTTTTCTTTTCCCATCTTCTTCTCTTTCTACGTGTTATTTCATTTTGTGATCCTTAAATATTTCGAATTTCTAGTCTTATTTGTTTTAGCACTTTGATGAAGTAATATTTTCTTTTTCTTGATAGAATATTTCATATGGAACTAGGATTGTATGTGACGAAGTAACAATTATTTGCAATTAGAAGAGATTTTCTTTCAAGAGTAAACGTCAAATTTATTTGGCTTAAAAATATAATTTTTGAAGGATATAATTTTTATTTGAAGTGAATTTCATTTATTGCTTGAAATAACTGGAAGTTTTACTTATTGAATAAGAGTACGATTGATTTGACAACTGTATTTCATTAATTTAATCTTGATGTTTTCGTATCGCTGCTAATATTTTTTTTTCTCATATTGTACATTGGGCAGTAATTTTGCATTTTGTCAAATTTTCATTTTTCCAGAATCATTTCATCTTTAATTTGTTTATTATTCTTTGTTTTTCAAACTAATATTATTTATCTATCATTCAAGAGATGATTTCGAATCTTCATCCTTTTGATTTTGGCAATGCATTTTAACAGTAAAGGAAAGTTCTTTTTTTTTTTTTCGTAGCAAGGGGTACGAATAGAGCAGTATTAAAAAAAATTAGCGCGATGAATTTAAACTCTTAACAAGGACTTCAACAATTTGATAAAATTTTGCAGTTTTTTTCAAAATGTTAAAATGAAATTAGAAGTGGCATAAATGCGGTAATTTATTGATTGATTGATTAGTTGAAAATTAAAGGTAGTAGAAGTAGTTAGTTTAATTGATTAATTTCATCTCCTTTTCGATTGTTTGTTTATTTCTTCACTTGGATGATGCTTGCATTGTACTTATGTAAAATAACAACTTATTAAATAATGCATAATATTGCCATCAGTATCTTTTCTTTTTAAAATGTAAATTATGTATTAATTTCTTGTAAAAAATGAACAATTTTTTTTTTTTTTAGTATTAGAACATTAATATCAAATTTAATCATTTCTAAAATTGAATAATTTGAAAATAGTGTAGCAGCAGTATGTATATGAGGCAAGTATAAATAGAAAGAGAAAAAAACTAAATCAACATTTTGCAACAAAAAATAAAATGGAATAAACTAGAAAGAGCCTTTTTACTCATATCCAGTCACACCACCGGAGCTATCTGTAATTATTGCCATTTTTTTCTCGCATTCCATGCTGAAAATTCAAGCTTAACGAAATGATAATGCAAACACAGCAGTATTTTATTGGTCTTTTTTATTTCTACTTTAGTTTCAAAACTGAAAAAAGGAAGCTTGAAAATGAATACTGAGAATAATTACAACAGTTTCGAGAACAAAAAGTAGTTTTTATGAAAATTAGTGCAAATGTTATATGCCAATTTTTGTTACCTAATTAAAACTGAAAACACAAAAACTTCTCCATTTCTTTCTGTTTCTTCGTGAGCTTCATATTGAATTCACTTGCAATGTATAATTGCTAATCCAGTGGTAACCCGGATTCTTCGATATGACTATACATTGCTTTATAAAAGCTGCAAAAAATGAAAATGGAAAAGTGAAATAAACAAAATAACTGCTAAATTTTCTGCTTTTAATTCTTAAGACGATAGGTTAAATGCATAGTAGAATGAAACAATTCCGATGTAATAATGAATATGTTAACAAAATCTTTATTGTGTAGCAAGTGATGAGCCTGTTTTTGTTGATTTTTTCAGTGGCTTCAAAATCTTGCCAATTTTTTTTTTTTTTTTTTTTTTAAGCCCTTTGGATGATAAGCAGCTAAATCTCCAATTTGCATTCTCCTGCAAAATTAGCCTTTCAATTTTATGTATCTAAATAGATTAACAATTTTTTTTTCCTTTTTTTTTTTTAAGAGCTGCCTTCAAGAACGTCTTTTGCAAAATAGATCAAATTGAATATCCTTAACAACAGTACATAAAGGAATGGGCCATATTGAAAATTTTTGCTTGACTGAAACTGAATGAATGCAAGAGATTATGAAAATTAGCTTCTAACCACTCTGCAATATCAATAATTACGTGAATAAATCTAAATTTTAAACTTACTCAAGAATATGTTACCACATTAATCGTTTGTCGTGTAATGTATATTTATTTCGAATGGCCATATAGAAGAACACTTATTGAAGAAAAAAATGCTACAAATATGATACATTGAAAGCTTGTGATAGAACCATTTGATGTACTAATCATATTATAATAGAGACGAGAAGTGATAATTATAAACTACAGAAATAACCCCCATAAGAGCATATAATATTTAACAGTAATGGTAACCATTTACAATACAAAATGAAAGAATTAGATCTATAAGAGCATGTAACTATTCATGATACATGGCTATCTAGCAATGCTAACAGTTGGTACACTGGAGTTATACTTATCGTGATCTTCCCGTACTAGAGCTAAATTTTAAATTCTTTTCACCCCGCTGCAGATAGAAAGAGAACTATTTCATGTTTTAAATTCAACTCCCGTAATACTTAAATCGTTGAGTAGCCGAATTTATCTGAAATTCTGAAAGATGAAAATAACCTCCTGGAAAGAGTTGATGTTGTGAGATATCCCAGGCAAAGAAATTGAACTTTCAAAAGAATAAGCATTGCTCCATTCATTTCACAATATTGCTTAGAAAATGCAAAAATGCAAATCCTAAAATAAAAAAACTTAGGCTTAGGTAGGATGAATGAAAAGAAAGCATTGGAGCAACAAATTTATAAATATAGTAAACAATTCTTATTCTTTTTGTGTTTGTTTCGCTGTTTATCCATCATTACCATCGATAATAAATCCTCCTGGAGAAAATTCAGTTTATTGGTGTCATGAAAATAATCTTTGCGAAAGAGGCAATTCCTGTTACAAGGATTTATTAAAGAACAGAACAGTATAATAACAAATAACTATTCGAGAATATCGAAAAAGATTACCACTGACTATTCTTTACTTTATCATTTATAAAAATGAATGCTACTCCATTCACTCAGGGTTCAGCTAAGCAAAAACTTTCAATACGGCCCATTTCTTTAAGTAAAAGAAAGTATATTCAACTTGATCTATTTTGCAAAAGACGTTCTTGAAAGTAGCTCTTCAAAAAAAAAAAAAAAAATAAAAAATAAAAAAAAAAAAATTGCAAATTCATTTAGATACATAAAATTGAAAGGCTAATTTTGGAGGAGAATGCAAATTGGAGATGAAGCTGCTTATCATTCAAAGAGCTTAAAATTATGGCAAGATTTTGAAGCGTGAAATTACAGTATTTCATATAGTTCTTGATCATGTTTCACTCACCGAATTTGCCGCTTTACCGAAAAAAAAAAAAAAAAAAAGAATTATTCATTTTGAGTTTACGATTTTCGACTCTTTTTCTTTTATATACAATTTTTTTTAAAACCTTTTCTCAGTTTAAATTTAATCATGCTTTTAAAGATTTTAAACTTTTATTAAAGAAGAAGTTTTTTTTTTTTTGAACGGAAGAATATATGTCACATGTAATGCTTCACAACAATTCATTTCGATAAATTTCCTTCCAAAATACAAAAATCGGCTGAAATTTCATCTTACTAAATCCTTAAAAAATTGTACGGACAATCATAATTTTTTCTTCGAATTTTCCGAATGCCGAAAGTTTGATAATTAGCTTTTCATTCGAAAAATAATGGTAGGATGAAATTGTTCAGAAATGTATAGTAATATCTTTTGTTCCTTTACTGACCATCGATCGTACTACGCCTTAATTTTTACATGTTATTTAACTAAACTAGTCAAAATTTTTGACCAAAGTTTTTTATTGATGGAGCATAAAAATTGTAGCGTATAAATTCTAACCTTCAATTTTCAAGTAATTCACTTTTTGTTTGTTATCGCAAATGATACCTTTCAAAGTCGTTTCCGATAATCTTATATCAAATTATACGAATTTATTTCAAAGACTTTGGCGAATTTCTTAATCTCAGCCTAACTATCAAGAACTGGTAAGATTTTCTAAATTCTGTCCTTGTCCCTGATAATTACAACGATGCTAACTTTCTGATAAGCAAGCCAATGTGAAAGATTTGTAATTTTGATTCAATCCTTAAAATTCACGAGAAAGTTGAATTTTGCTCGATAATATATGGAAAATTTTTCATCTTAGAATTGTTGTGGAATGTTCTGTAAGACGCATATGATAAAAAAAGTTTGAAAAGATTAACTAAAAATGTAAGTATGGTGATTAATGATTATATGAAGCACGGCAATTTTATCAGACCTTATTCTTCTTTAGAAATTAGTATTTTTCTTTAATAATTAGCTGTTGACATTGCGTTTTTTTTTAAAACTTTATTTCTATTTCCAGTAAATAAACATATGCAATCGAATTCAATTTTTTCGATCAAGCACAAATTTCAGTATTTCCGGTAATCCTCATGAATTGATGCGTGTGATGCACGGAATTTCATGTTTTTTTCTCTCTGTGATGAAAAAATATTTTTAATATACTTTACTTGTTCTTCATATTATTATATAGTAAAACTAACAGTAATGAAATCTCAAAAAATACAGCATCGTTGCTTTCGTTGTTTTTCCAGCTTTTTGGCTATTTCCGTGTTTTCCCAGCTTCTGGCTATCTTCCGTATTTCGCCATTGGCCTGGCTATTTTCGTGTTTTTTCAGCTTTCTCATGGAGATGTTTACTCTTTCTCAAGGAAAAGTCCTCTTGATAAAGCGCTTCATAAAAGGCCTGCAGAATTTACGATCTATTTTATAGTCTGCAATCTTTTAGGCATTATTACGATTATATCTCTCGCATTTCGCTATTTGCCGATAATTTTACGAAAAATACATTTCGCGCTTTTCAGTTTCCATCTAAATATCCTTGCGCATTCATCCTTGCCTTTCTCTAAATTTTTTCTTCTATTTTCCTAATATTATGTAACTTGCTGGCTATGCATGCAAGCTCTGCGAACATTTTGTGATTTGTAACATGTAAATCGATTCAAGTTTACTGGTATATTTTACAGCTAATCATTCGTTTTTGTTTCAGTATGATTCGTTTAATTTCTATTTATTCTGACGATAGCGCACAGAAATGAATCAAATTGAATACTAATATCAATAACACACAAAATAGCTCTAATCTGTCATTACAATGAGATTCAATTCCCAACAAATTTTTCTGTAATATTCTATAGTATCTATAGTTATTCGTATTCTTCCAGTGCAGTAATCTCTTATTGCGTTATTGTATCTTCTTCAGTTTCAATAAAGTTCCGTAATGACTTATGACTTCATAAGTCTTCATTTATTGATTGTTAGCATTTTACTTATTTCTTTTACATACAAACATTTATATTCGCAATTAATGAAAGCAAATGTTAATTAATCATAACAATGAATTTTGAAATGCAGAAGTGGAGAACAACTCTTGCAAAGTAATACGAATGGGAACTATGCTAATACCTTTCATTCTACTCAGTAACGCAGTTATTGCATATGGTAAGTTATTTAATAAAGAGTTTTAGCAGTGGATTTTTCTGTGAATATCGAAAGAAAAACGAAAAAGAGACAAGAGAGAGAAAATACCATCTCTGAAAATGCAACCCATTCAATTCATTAATCTCGTGATAACTATTGCGATTATTACTTTAGAACATTCTGATTATTAAAATTAGATCTCTACGCATCATTCCAATTAAAATTTATTGAGCATAATACTGTACATTTAACTTCATAGAAGTTTTTTATGAGAAATAAACGAATGAAAAATAATTAATTTGAAGATGACAAAAATGTTGAAGAAGAACATGAATTGAAGTGTAATGCAGCATTCTAAATGGAAGTTAAAAAATAAATGTATATTGGAAACGAAATAATCTGATAAAACTGATTTGAAATATATCTCCAGATTATATTCTATTGTCTATTGCAGGTTATGTTCGAGGATGCTATTATACCAATAGGGCTCAGTATCGGCTAGGTTCAGTGATGTCTTAAACAATTTTTTTTTTCTTTCTTATTACAAAACTGAAATAAATTTAAAGCAGGCTTTATAAACCAATATGTAACTTTCCGGATAAGATTTCGAAAAGCATGCAAGATCTCAAGATCGAAAAGAAGCTTTATTACTTATGGAATATTACTGATAAGTAAATGGGAAACAACAACTGAGTAATTTAGTTTTCGCATAAATATAAATTCATTTTATCATGCAACTTGTTGAATGTGTTTCATTTCAACATGCTTTCATTACCGTCACTGATATGTAAAGCAAAATAATATTTTATGCACAAAAAGTTAAATCAAACAAGTAAAGTTTAGTTGCTATCGATCTAATATGCACTTTCATCTTAAAGGACGAGGCAAATTCTCACCCGAAGATATCCCAAAAGGCTTATGCACTCATATTCTTTACGCATTCGCTAAAGTTGATCAATCAGGCACGTCATTGTAAGTTGCTATTGATATTTGTAATGAAAAATATGAATTCTATTTTAAAATTTTTGCCATGACGCTATTCTTGCATAGAACTATTTCAATTCAATGCATGCATTGTGAATAGCAAATTTTTTGAAATTTTCTTTGCAATAATCATAGAGATATATAAATTGAAAGTCCATTTATGGGATTCAGTGAAAACCATTGGTTTAATGCACTATTCTTTGTATATGATATTTACCCAACGTGCAACCGTTGCGTCAAATACTAAAATTATTTCAAATTTTCATCAAATACCAGCACTATTTTTGCATACTGAGGTGATAATTATACATTGTATTTTCTATTTGAATAACTTTCTCAGACCTTCTGAATGGAACGATGAAGACACCAATTGGTCGAAAGGGATGTACTCACGTGTAACAAAATTGAAAGAGAGTGACCCGGAATTGAAAATTCTTCTTTCCTACGGTGGCTACAATTTTGGATCATCAACTTTTACTGTTCGTTTCTATTTGCTTTAAAAGGATTGAAACTCTTTACGACATTTTGATGATGAATCTTAAAAACAGGTTGCTAGCATGTATTTCAATTATATAAATTTGAAAATACAAAATATTTCAAGGCAATAGCAAAATCAGCGGAAAAACGCAAACATTTCATTGAATCAGCCATAGCATTTCTCCGCAAAAACAAATTTGATGGATTTAGTCTTGACTGGGAATATCCAGTCGGCGTAGCTCAGGAACACGGCAAACTTGTTAAGGTAAGCGTAACTGTATTTATTTGCAAGATTCAAAACTGCCGAAATATTTGGCAATATTGTAATAATCAAATATACATTACCAAATTTTAATTTGCATACAAAAAAAAGTAGAACCCCAAGTAATTCATATAATTTTCATTTCCAATTATCATATTGGAAAATATTATTACACTGATTCTAACAATTCATTCAGTTGCAAAGCGAAACTGAAATATTCCAGAGCTTAGTTGAGATAAAAAAAGAAAATCTCCTAAATTCTTTAAATTTTTTTCCAACAGATATTCTCAACAAAGATGAATTTTGCAGGAAATGAAAAAAGCATTTATGGAAGAAGCCAAAAAATCCGGCAGTGAACAATTACTTCTCACCGCTGCTGTATCAGCCAGAATACACACCATTGATCAAAGTTATAACGTTCGATGTCTAGGAAAGTATGACTATTTCATATTCTGTTAGCCGAACATTTACCATAGATTTTCATTTATTTGGTGGTATAATTAATTATTAAATTTCAAAATTTTAAATTCTAATTTTTATCGAATTTTTAACGCTAACAAAATTAAACACTCCAAATATTTTTGCAACATTAAAAATTTGCAGGAATTTGGACCTTCTGTTCCTGATGTCATATGACATCCATGATAGTCGGGAGAAGAACGTCGACTTACATGCAAAGTTGCGTCCAACAAAGGGCAAAACTTCCGGAATTAACGTTTTCAATACTGTTAGTTTTTGCAATCCATTACAGTTTCTGATTTTTTGCCGTTGGCATGCAAATGAATTCTCGACTTTTTCAGGAATTTGTAGCAAATTATTGGGTCATTGATGGTATGCCGAAGCAGAAAATTATTATTGGAATCCCAACCTATGGTCGGGGATGGACATTAAGGAATTCTTCGGAAACAGCGATCGGAGCAAAAGCCATTGGTCCATCATTACCATCAACATCAAATCCCGTTGGCGGCACTGTGGCTTATTGGGAGGTTCAGTTCTAAGTCGTAAATTCTTTTCAAACATTTCTGCTATAGTAATCTTTACAAAGTCGACCTGAAATAAATGTCAGTAAGGAATAATTTAAGATATGCAAATATCTGAAAGAAGGTGGCAAGGAAACGATTGATGAACAAAGCGTTGGAGCTTATATGGTGAAAGGAAACCAGTGGTATGGTTATGATAATGAGGAAACTATCAAAATTAAAGTAATTTTTATTTCATTTATTGTTTCCATCACTTGAAGTAGATATCATTTTCATTATTGTTGACAAAATTATGAATAATTCATCGGAAACAAAAGAGGAACAATTAGAAAAAGACTTTTGCGAAAAATATCTTCCCAAAAAAGAACTTTGCGATTTTTAAATAAGATTTCACGGAAAGGGAATGCAACTCAGAGATTGTCCACATAACTGTTTCATTACCTCCCAAATTATGTTGTGCATTTGAAACAACAAATAAAACAATCATTATTGTCATATATCATTAAATTTTCCAGATGAGATGGCTCAAAGAAGAAGGTTATGGTGGTGCCTTCATATGGACTCTTGATTTCGATGACTTCAAAGGTTTAAGTTGTGGCAAAGGGCCATATCCACTATTGAGTGCTATCAATTATGAACTCGAAGGCGAGGTAAGATATGTTTCAAGGAAATTGTAGTCATTAGATATAGTTAGAATTTCTGTTTTTAATCTACAAGTTTAGAATTAAATCCTAAAAAGAGCTGTGAAATTCATAAAAAAATCCGTAAATCGATGGATGCATGAATTAAAACGGACATTTAACAGAATTAAAACAAAAATTCGGTACTGTAAATGGAAGAAGAGATAGAATTTCTGTCTCGAAATAAGTGATGCTGACATTTGCTTGCTTAACTGAAACATCATCGATTAAATTTATCATGATATCCATCAAAATTGATTTTATTTGCACTCAATTTAAAACACAATATTTAACAAATATTTTTAGTCAACAGTGTCAACAAAAAGCTTTGAAACAACGACAGTAACATCAGAATCTACAGAAAATGATGAAATTAAAACGACAAAGAGTGCCGTTGAACCAACTCGAAGACCTAGTTTGTATTTGCAAATTAAAAAAGCCATTTATAATCTCTTATCTTGATTTCAACATAGTTCAGTTTTCGATTAATTTCTTACATATCCTAAATAGAACAACAGTTATATGCAAATGACAAAATTTAGGAAGCTTTTTTTCGAACACGTCTATATCTCTCACGTTATTTACAATCTGTTGTTTTCCTTTTCGTTCCTAAAAAATTTCCTGATTTCACAATATGAGAAGTAGGAAGCAATGAAATTCTGATTATTTTTTTTTTTTTCACTTTGAAATTTATTTCAGGAGTGGAATGTCCAGAACCATACGGTTTGTTCCAACATCCCACTGATTGTCGTTCGTTCCTTCATTGCGCACATAACCATCCATACATAATCCGATGTCCGCCGAAAACCTTTTTTAATGATGAAATCAAAGTTTGCGATCATTTGTGGAATGCGCCAAATACATGCAAATGATTTATCATTCCCATGATGTATATAATTAGAGAATGGAAGGTTAGGATAATTTTGATGCTTACAGAATGAATTGGTACATTATTCATGTGATGATTCATATTATAATAAAGCTATTGTTACGATTACATGAGTACAACAAGTATTGTCGATCCAGCTAGTTGAAAAATAAATGATTTTTTTAACGAAAGGTTAAAACAAAATTTTAAGAAACTCTCATTATATTGAGTGCAAGGGAAATTGCACTGATAATTATAAAATTTCTAGATTTTTCAGGTTCGAAAAAATAAAATCCAAAAAAAAAGCGCTAAGAATAATTATAGTATATTTGGCGCTTAATCATTATTCAAAGAATAAATTTCCCTTCAAGAGAAAGATGAAATTGTTAATAAATGATCCCATTTGTTAATTCCTGTCCGTCGGTAAGGCGAAATAGTTTCTGCTTGCTAATTAACTGAAATTATTCAAATTTCGACCAAAATTTTTTTACTGATGACGAGAAATAATAACTTCTCTTTAAGCACCAGAATAGTTAATTCATTGTTTGTTTGTTGTCGCAAATGATGCCTTTTACAATCATTTTCGATTTTTTTATAACAAATTACATGAATTTATTTTTTAGAATTTAGCAATTTTTTCGTCTCTCTCTTACCTTTCAACAACTGTTAATACTTTCTGAATCCTGCCTGTTATATTGATAATTGTAACAACACTTGTTTCAGTTCTTGAAAAGCAAATCTGCTAAAAAGATTCTTAATTTCGGTTCAATCTCTAAATTTCATAAAATTTCTTAATAAGAAGATCAATTCATTAAAATCATCGACGGATTCTTACAATAAAGTTAACGAAAATAATCAATTTGAATTTCAAAATTTCTGAAAAAAATTTTTAGAATGTTTAAAAAACGAAAATTATGAAATGTGGGTTGCAGATTCTGATAATGAAGTTGGATAAATACGATAGAAGTAATAATGACAAAAAAGTTTTGCACAATATTTTAAAATTATTCACTTTTTTCACTCAAAAAAAGGTTGCAATGAGGAGATTTAATTTAAATTTCAAAATTTCTGACAAAAATTTTTAGAATGTTTGAATAATGTGGCACCATTTTGGACATCAATCCATCGTAAGACATTAATTGTCAGTCTGGATGCAAAAGCTTGCATAATGATCCAAAAGAATTGGAAAGAAGTTAGACACATGAATATTAAAATGCCAGGTGATTATAAAATCCACTTGGCTAGGGACGATAGAAATTTGCTCAATATATCAATCTAGATCAATCTGCTCCGGTATAGTAAGTCAGAATCGCTAAAAATTAGATTTTAGCGGTGAACAATAAATGATTAAAAAAGATTCGCCAGAATTTAAAGATTTCTCGAAATATCATATTTGATTAAAAAGATATTATTTTTCGCATATATTCTATGCCGTTTAAATTATATTGAAATTCTCCGAAGTACTACGCAAAACGGAACTTTTATATAGCAATATAATTATAGGCTAGCGTATGGATTGTGTTGATAAATTTATATTACTTGAAGGTCCTCCAGGTTGTGATAAATCGAGCATTGTTGTTGCTTTAACTGCCATGACTGATCATACATTGATTAGATTGAATTTATCGGAATAAAGGATATTTTTTTTATTGTTTTTTGACCTATTTTTGTCATTAAATTATTATTAGGTTAAAAAAAAAGTTAGCTCCATTCAAGATTATCATAACCAGTAAATTTCAAGTTATTTTCTTTCTGCTTTTATCGAATTTTTTTGGTCTCATCAAATAATATCTCGATGATAACAAAAACAGCCAACGTCAAGCGAGGCAATAATGATAGTAACATTAAATGAAATAAAAGTTACTTTCATTTTGGTAGTTTCTTAATGTATGCATGCCATTTGTTTCTTTTTACCATATACGCTCCAATCTTTGCCACTTTTTTTTTTTTTTTTTTTTTAGATAATTGCATATCTTAAAGTAATTCTTAATGATACTTGTTTAAATCGAATTTGAAAAGATTAACACTCGAAAAAAAATTGTGATTTCGAATTAAATCTCCTAATTGTCAGAAAAATCCGAAAGATGTGGTTAATATAAAAAAGAAATGTTAAAGATCATGAGGCGCGTAATTTCAAATAGACCAACAAGTCGATAAAAGAAAGTTAAACATGTTTCTCGCCAAAACGATAAACATGTTTACCGCCAAAAGATCCGATTAACTGATGCACAAACAAGGTCGATCAATCATGAGGCGATACGTTGGAGATCAAGAAAGGAGAAGGGGCCTCCAAAGAATTTAAAAGGTTGGAATTTTGGAGCAGAAGCATCTTATTCAACAAGTTGGTGAAGGATTAAAATAATTAACGAGAAGTCTTTGACTTCGAATGCACTATTCTCGCTTCATGTCCGAAATCCTACAATTCATGAATAATTATCACTGTCTTTCATTTATTTAGAAGTATCAGCACCAATCAAGCATTGTCATTATGAAACTGATCAGCAGTGGATTGGAACAAATTTGTTATTATTGATTATTCGTCAAAAGCGTTAATTTCAATCTTTCAGATGATGTGCATTAATGTCTTCCGATGGAATGATGTACTAGCAATGCAATATTTCTATAAGTTGATATATCGGCACTGTAATACTTTTTCAGCGAAAAAGTGAAAAAAGTGAGTAATTTTAAAATATTGTGCGAAACTTTTTTTTCATTATTACTTCTATCGTTTTTTATCTCACTTCGTTATCCGAATCCGCAACCCACATTTCATAATTTTCGTTTTTTAAACATTCTAAAAGTTTTTTTTTCAGAAATTTTGAAATTCAAATTGATTATTTTTGTTAACCTTATTGTCAGAATCCGTCGATGATTTTAATGAATTGACCTTCTTATTTTAATTTTAACGAATTGAAATTTTATGAAATCTAAAGATTGAACCGAAATTAAGAATCTTTTTAGCAAACTTGCTTTTCAAGAACTGAAACAAGTGTTGCTAAAATTATCAATATAATAGACAGAATTCATAAAGTATTAACAGTTGTTGAGAGGTAAGAGAGAGACGAAAAAATTGCTAAATTCTAAAAAATAAATTCATGTAATTTGTTATAAAAAAATCGAAAATGATTGTAAAAAGCATCACTTGCGACAACAAACAAACAATGAATGAAAATTATTCGATGCTGAAAGAGAAGTTATTATTTCTCGTCATCAGTAAAAAAACTTTGTTCGAAATTTGAATAATTTCATTTAATTATCAAGCAAAAATTATTACATTGCTTGCCGACAGACAGAAATTAATAAAAGGGATCATTTATCAACAATTTCATCCTTCTCTTGAAGGCAAATTTATTTTTTGAATAAATGATTAAGCACCAAACATACTATAATTATTCCTATTGCTTTTTTTTTGGATTTTATTTTTTCGAACCTGGAAAATTCAGAAATTTTGTAATTAACAATGCGATTTCCTAGCACTCAATATAATGAGAGTTTCTTAAAATTTTGTTTTAAGCTTTCGCTAAAAAAATCATTTATTTTTCAACTAGCTGGATCGACAATACTTGTTGTACTCATGTAATCGTAACAATAGCTTTATTATAATATGAATCATCACATGACTATGTACCAATTCATTCTGTAAGCATCAAAATTATCCTAACCTTCCATTCTCTAATTATATACATCATGAGAATGACAAATCATTTGCATGTATTTGGCGCATTCCACAAATGATCGCAAACTTTGATTTCGTCATTAAAAAAGGTTTTCGGCGGACATCGGATTATGTATGGATGGTTATGTGCGCAATGAATGAACGAACGACAATCAGTGGGATGTTGGAACAAACCGTATGGTTCTGGACATTCCACTCCTGAAATAAATTTCAAAGTGAAAAAAAAAAACCTATCAGAATTTCATTGCTTCCCACTTCTCACATTGCGAAATCAGGAAATTTTTAGGAACGAGAAGGAAAACAGCAGATTATGAATAAAGTGAGAGATATAGACGTATTTGACATCCAAAAATTGTAAATTTAAAAGATCTATTTGTAATTCATGTAAATGCATTGTTAATTTTTAGCAAACGTTGAATTGGAAGAAATAATTTAGTTTTCAAAAAAGGTATTGATGAAGAACAGTGCCAAAGGTTTCCTAAATTTTGTCATTTGCATATAACTGTTGTTCTATTTAGGATATGTAAGAAATTAATCGAAAACTGAACTATGTTGAAATCAAGATAAGAGATTATAAATGGCTTTTTTAATTTGCAAATACAAACTAGGTTTTCGAGTTGGATCAACAGCACTCTTTGTCGTTTTAATTTCATCATTTTCTGTAGATTCTGATGTTACTGTCGTTGTTTCAAAGCTTTTTGTTGACATTGTTGACTAAAAATATTAAATCGAGTTCAAATAAAATCAATTTTGATCAATATCATGATGAATATAATGGATGATGTTTCAGTTAAGCAAGCAAATGTCAGCATCACTTATTTTGAGACAGAAACTTTATCTCTTCTGCTATTTACAATACCGATTTTTTCTCTTAATTCTGTTAAACATCCGTTTTAATTCATGCTTCCATCGATTTACGGATTTTTTTATGAATTTCACAGCTCTTTTTAGGATTTAATTCAAAACTTAAATTAAAAACAGAAATTCTAACTATATCTAATGACCAAATTTCCTTGAAACATATCTTACCTCGCCTTCGAGTTCATAATTGATAGCACTTAATAGTGGATATGGCCCTTTGCCACAACTTGTACCTTTGAAGTCATCGAAATCAAGAGTCCATATGAAGGCACCACCATAACCTTTTTCTTTGAGCCATCTCATCTGGAAAATTTAAGACAATAACTGTTTTAATTGTTGTTTCAAATACACAACATAATTTGAATAAGATAATGAAAGAAAAAAAAAACAGTTATGTGAACATTCCCTTTCCTCGAATTTTATTTAAAAATCGCAAGGTTTTTTTTGGGAATGTATTTTTCGCAACAACATTTCTCAAGTTGTTCCGTTTTGCTTCCGACGAATCATTCATAATTTTGCCAATAATGATGAAAATAATAGTAACATTCAAGTGATGGCAACAATAAATGAAATAAAAATT
>JAOVVO010000867.1:0-30815 GCA_028564675.1 Onchocerca lupi | reverse complement strand
TTATTATTATTATTAATTATTATTATTGTTATTAATTATTATTATTATTATTATTAATTATTATTATTATTGTTATTATTATTATCACTATCTTTAATATTAATATTAATGCGATCATTGTATCAGAAGGATATGCATTATCCATTGTTATAATTTCTTTTTTTTTTTACAAATTATAATTTAAAAGCAATGAAAATTTTTTCGTTTCATTCTTTATCAATAATTAATTGCTATAATCATTTTTATCGCTATTACCATGTTATCATCCGAAATGATACATAAATTACATAAGTAATACTACTATCGCTATTGCTACATTTTATTTGGTTACTCAAAAATTGAATTAAATTCGTTAACTTGACAATCTACATACATTCACATACACCACATATACGCACATTACATATATATATATATATATATAAATATACTGTACATACACACATACATATTTTTACATAACACATATATAATAGATGTATATAGACACATACATGCACACAGATACATGAAAGATTTTTTTGGTTCAATTTCGTAAATTAGAAATTATAGGAAAGATGGACCTAAAGAAAACGATGTAGGAAAAAGAAATGGAAGTTGAGATGTTTGATTGTTGGGATAAGTATCGGACTGATTAGTCAGTGATATGAAAAGGATAGACAGACATATTGTTTACAAAGAAACACACACAAACATTTGCAAAAAGAATGGATGAAATTATTCTGAGAGTTGAGTTGCTATGATATACATATATATATATATATATATATATATATATATATGATGATAGTGATAATGATGATGATAATGATAATGATGGTGATGATGATGATGATGATGATGATGATGATGATGATGGTTTGGTTTAATTTTCATTTTTCTATGTGAAAATATGAACAATAATTGTAAAATTAAAGTAAAGTACATATATGAAGATGAAAAAAAAAAAAAAAAATTTCTATTATTTTATTATAATTATGATTATTTTTACTTGCAAACAAGGATTTTTAGATTGATATAGTTAAAAATATATATGTATCTATATATGATGATAATGATGGTTCCGTTTAATTTTCGCTTTTTAATAAAAAATTGCGAACGATAATTGGTAAAATCAAAAATCGAATAAAATATGAACGATGATCAGTAAAATTAAAAATTTAAGAAAAATATGAACAATATCAGTAAAATTAAAAATATTTAAGGAAATGAAAAATAATTTCTAATTCTATATCATAATTGATTATTTTTGTTTATAAACTAAGAATTTTAGATCAGATGGTTCGGTTCAACTTTGATTCTTTTTCTCGATGTGAAAATATAAACGGTAACCTTAAAAATTAAAAATATATTCGGAAATGAAAAATAAAAATTTCTATTTTTTGTATTATAATCGATTATTTTTGCTTACAATTTAGAGAGATATATTTAGAAAATATTATTAGAAAAATTTGCGGACATATTAGTAATCAATTAATTTGATTTCAATATTTGAATTATTCAATTATTAAATAATGCATAAAATGAGTAAATATTTATTGCTATCGAAAAAATTACCCTGATTAAGCTCTCTTATTGCAATTTTATATCGGCTTAGCTAATTAATTAAATATATGTTTGTATGTATGAATAGATATTTACAATATTTTTGCAAATATTAAAGGAATGAAATGATTACTTCAAAGAAAAAATTTTTTGGAATATCATAATATGCTACTTATTAATAAAAATTTGCTGACGATCATACGTGATCATATGAACGCATTCTACGCATATTACGTGAACAGGTAATTATAAAAATATATCATATTTTTTATATCGTCTGATTCTATTTCTCAAAAAATTTAAGACTGGTTTGAAGTCTGTATGTAACATCTATTTGTTTCTTTAATCTATTTTTATTTAAAAAAAAAAAAAAAGAAAAAAGAAGGATAAAAAAGACTTCGGAATATTCATTGCTTTATAGTTGTAAAATATTTGATAATCATTGCATGAATATAATTCCATTCCGTAAATAACTCTGCTTCAATAAAAAAATGCTTAAAGATTAGTACTTTTTACTCTTTTTAATTATATCAGAAAATTAAGTTAAATTTGAATCTAACTGATTGCAAAAAAAGAGCAAAAAGAATTAATTAATGAGTTGATAAGATGAACAATCACCACAATATCATCTCTTTTGAGTTTAACTGATAAAGGTAAAAATTTCATAAGTACTGTATAATTTAATTAAACGTTTGTCAAAAGGATTTGAGAGAATCGGCGAAGAGCATAGAAAATTTTGTAATAATCATTTGTTGTTGAACATTTTGATGGGCCATGGACGAAATCGAGAAATAATGTCGAGGACAGGGACGAGACATTTTAAAATTGTTTGTCACCAGCACCCATGTAGAGTGCATTGTATATAAATATTGAAACATTTGGTGTTGGTTATGTCCTTTTCAATATTTTGTACTATAAAATACACACGCCCACGTATACACCCACGTACATCCATATGCACACCCCTGTACACCCACGCGAAACATTCGAAACTGGAAAAATACTGCAAAAAATGTATGCATAAAATAAAAAAATACAAAATAATTGAAAAGTTTATAAAATAAAAAAAAAACTGCTGTATCAAAATGCAAAAATAATTACTGTACAAATCGCTGTACAAATATCATGATGTTAATATTGCTGTGCAATATTATTACTGTATTACTGTACAAATACAAAATTAGTTTATAAAATATATGCATGGTCAACAAAGTTCATAATAATACTACTATTGGCTCCATAACTAACAGTCATTATTATTATCAGTTGCTACTTATCATCATTTAACATTTTTCCAAAACATTTTCTCGTCTGTTTACAATCTTGTTAAATAAATAATAGGTTTGGTATAGAAACAAACGAAATACATTACATTCATCAAATATATTAGAGATTAATTTTAATCTATGATATATGTAAATTTAAAAGTTTCAATAATTTTTCTGATATTATAGAAAAGTAATGATAATATTTGAATTACAAAACTTTCGAAATTTTACCCAATACAAACGATAGATAATACTTAATAATGATGTCTTAAATAATTGATTTTTTTTTTCTGAAATTATTGGTGTTTCTTTTTAATTTAATTATTTCCTTTAAATTAATTATTTTTTACAACTTATCGAAAATTTTATCAATCGAAAATACTTAGTTTTTCAAACATATTTCATTTTGTTCACAATTTGTTAAATAAAAATATTCGAATTTCTCTTTCTATTTTGATAAATAAATAAATAGGTATATATTTTTAGTCATTCATTTATTTCGATTCACAAATAAGTTATATTGTTAGAATTCAGAAAATTTGGGATATTATTATTGCTTCGTGTTCAATTCTTTCTTAAATATATTCGACATCAAAAAATAAGGAGGCCATCTTTATGTCTTCTTGATGAAAAAGGGGGTCAATGAGGGAGAAAAAGGTCAAGGAAAACATTGAGATCTCTTCAAAATTACCGCAAAATACCGTAACAGTTTGTGAAATTTAGGCTAATAATGGGAATTAATAAATCGTACAATGTTCAGGAACATATATTATGTGTCAAATGTCTTCTTATTCAAAGATATTTTATTATTATCATTTCTTTTCGATATCGCATACCTATGCGATGAAATCCATACAAATTGTAAGGATTTAACAACGAAAATAATATGAATTTTTTGGAGATTCGTACAGTTAGAAATAAGAGAAACAGTATATCAATAAGTGCTTTTAGCATGCTGTCGACTAGCCATGAACTGTGTACCATTCCACTGTAAATTTCCACTCTATCTTTTTTCAAAACTGGCAATAATTTACTAAATACTGACCAGTTAGACATTTAGAGGAAACATTTGTTAAAAATGTTTGCCATTACGGTAGGAATATTTTGATGAAAAAAACCAGAATTTTAAATTCGAATAAAAGTCAAATTTTGCAAATTTAAATTATTTACTTTGCATAAATATTATATTACATCATATTGTACTTGAAAAAGTACATAATATATATAAAAATATTCTACGGTAATTGTAATAAATTAATTTATTATATTTAACAAAAATATTATATTAGTAATTAATTATTACTGTAGTTATATTGCACAAGGAAATATTGTATATTATACAAAGGTTGAGTCATTCTACGATGGATATTTGCACAGAACATTTAAAATTGTCTCATCTAATCTATTTCATTTTTCAAAGTTTTTATAATCCCCTTAAAATAGATGTACAGTAGGAATTAAATAATTCAGTAAAATTTTACTAATAAGTTTATTATTTGTAGCCAAAAATAGAAAAGAGAATGAGAAAAATTGGAAATTTTTTGAAACGAAAATTGATAAGCTCAAAAACTGTCATTTTTTCATTTAAGCATAAAAATTATGAAATTTTGAAAAACATTTTCAAATTTTTTGTTATTATTTTTCATTTTTAGTATTTGCAGACTTTTTTCTTGTCAATATGATAATAAAACATCTGCTATCTCTTCTGTTTTATTATTTAGCTATAAACAGTTATTAATTTTGAATTATTGATGCAAAAGACAAGCAATTAATTTTCTCTATGCTTCATTTCATTATTATCGATACTGTTTATTATGAAAAAAAAAATGTTTAACAAACGGAAATAATTAAACTTGAAGCAATTAATTTATCAATTAATTTTACTAGTATATGATCTCACTGAAATAAGAATAGTAAATACACTATTTTCTATCCGCTGTTATTATCCAACTAACATCTGTAACATCCTTTAAAATATAATTTCAACAAATTAAATAAGAATGCAAATATGTAAATAATAAGTTTACAAAACTTGTTATTTATATATAATTATTTCCGTTTTGCAAGCAAGAAAATTACTGAAAGGAATTATTGTTTGAATTGAATTTGGAGAAAATTCAAGAGAAATGAAAATTTTGGTACAATTATTTATTATGTATTTAGTCCACTACATGCAATGGAACAAAAAAAAAAAAAAAAAAACTTAAAAAACAATTGTTCTGAAAGTTTAATCATCCATGAAATATAATTCTTTTTTTTTTTAACATTATTTATTTTTAATTTATTTCATCTTGCTTTGCCATACTTATGTCAGATTGCTCCGATGCATTGTCAGCTAAGCTAATTATAATCAGTCATATAAATTTACCCGAAATATATTCAAAAATTTCTTTTCAAATAATTGCCAAAGTTTTGAATTTAATGCATCATATATCGTATGTTTCAAAGTATTTTTATTTATAATAAATGGTACTTTTTATGCGATATCAACATATTTTATTTATTGATGTTTTAAAAGAAAGAGGAAATGTGAAATTAGATAATAAATACAAATTTTATCTCATTTATCATCTGATTTTTCTCAACGTTTCCATTATTTTTGTCTAAATTTTATTTTTTGATAAAATATTCTGAAATTTTCAGCATACGTCATCAAAATATAAAATTTAAACATGAAATTTGAAATTTTCAAGTAAACTTTTGAAAATAGTTCATTGGTAAATGGAAGAAATGTATCACTACCTTAATTTGCAGATTTTTGAGTATTTTACTTGAAAATGATTTGCATCTGTTTTATCGCAACCTGTAGCTCTTGATATAATGATTACTACTCCGATGTTAAACATATTCTATCATTTCTCCCGGGAAAGGGAAAAAAATTACCAGAAAATGCAGAAAATAAAATATCCAAGAAAAGTGGGGAAGATAAAGTTGGAAAAAACTACTGAATGAAGAAAGTTGTCACTTATAATATCTTGTTTTTTCTTTTTCCCGCAAGTTCAAAGGCGAACAAAGGTCTAGGAAGTTTTCCGAGGTCGATGGGCGGTATCAAAAACAACTCCAGCAACAACATCCGCAGCAAAATAAACTAAAAAAAGGAACTACAGTATGAAAGGAGGAGAAATAGAATGAAAATTATTTATCGATAGAAAGTAAAATATTCGGAGAATAGACAAAAAACAATTATGAGAGAGAGATGGGAAGAAAGAGAAAATTGCATTAAAGAAAAGTAAGTCAACAACAAACAATAAATATCATCTGCTTGGACAGTTACTGAAAAACAACAAACCGAAAAGATGGATTGAGAAATGATTATATTGAGGTCATCCTGTATGTCCAAAAACATGGGGTCATGCCGTAAACAACAACAAAAATAGACCAAAGAGCAAAAATGACTTGGCGATGAGCCTATATTAGTAATCATATATGACACAAGCGGTAAACAATCAGCTAGATGTTAGTTTTTTGTTTGTCTCACAGCCAATTCCCAAATAGATTTTTGTTGTTGACTTATTAGTAAAAAAGGCCAAAAAGGTCGATAGGTCATTTTCTACTACCTTCTTGTCCCAAACTCTGTCACAAACATGTAAATAATTAAGTATTTCTTAAATGAGTTTTTTTTTTTTTTTTTTTGCTACTATTAAGAATCAAAATAAAAGCGAAAATGTTAATATTTCAAATTGCTAACATTTCAAAATATTTCAAATTGTTGATATTTAAAATTTATTTTATGTTAGTATTGAAAATCACACTCCAATAAAATATTTATGTTAGAACAAATTTATGTTAGAACAAATTTTCACATTTATGTTAGAACAAAAAAAAAATTGAAAGGTTGCATAAATTTTTCAGAGAAAATTTTGAAATAAAACCGAAAACGATTTATAAAATTTATTGAGCTTTAGCTAGGATGACAAATAGGTTAAAATATCATGAATAATTTTTATTAATAAATGTATAAATAAACAATTCAAATATATGTTTAGATATATTAAATAATATATAGGGATATATTGTATGAAAGAATTCGAAATGATCCGGATGATCGGATATTTATATATTTTGGGAATATATTTCAAATACTTCTGCATAAAGTCAATATCATATATGATTCATTTCAATGATTCAAATATAGGTTATAAATTCAAAAAGAAGAACAAAAAAAAGATAATAATTAGAATTAAATTAAAAATGATTATCGCTTTATTTTTGCAACAATTTGGAAATTCTTTTTCGCAATAGTTGGAAAAAAATAAAAAAAAAAAAGAAAAAAAAAAACGAGAAAAAGAAAAAAATGAAAAGAGAAAGTTATAAGAATGGAAAAAAAAGACTTCGAAGTTTGTCCTCCAAGAAGCATAAACGGAAAAAACTTTAATCTTTGTCATTATTCATTCTTCCAACTCCCGATCAGTCATTTGTCTCCATCATTTATTCTTCCTTTTTTCCTTTCATCAATTCCTTCATTTTTTTTTTTTTGCCTTCCTTTCCTCCTTCTTCGCCTTTTTTTTTCTTTTTTTTTTTTTTTCATTTAAAAATGATCTTTGTCGAATGGACCATTACAAATTTGTGTCATATTTCTCGTTTTTCTCTTTTTTTTCCATCGTCTTTTTCAAAATTTGATCGTTGATCTTTTGAATGAGAAAATGAAAAAGAAAAAAAAAGCGAAAACGTCCAAAATGTAAATTATTATTTCATTTAAATGCATTCAAGAATTTTATTTGGTCACATTAAAATGATTACTCAATTTATGAAGAAAAAAAAAATTTTTTTCTTTTTTTCATTCAAATTTTCGCTTTTAACTCTTTCATTATTCTTTTTTGCTTTTTCTTTTTCTTTGAAATTTGCAAAAACTTCTTAATATTTGAAAAGAAGAAATTTTGCGAAAATTGTTGTTCCTTATTTCTTTCTTTCTCTTTTTTTCCACAATTCTACTGCGTTTTATTTGTCCCGAAGGAAAAATAATTTTTGAAGTATCTGAAGTTTGAAAAAGAAAAGAATGTTTTGTTTATCTATCATTTCTAAATGCTATTCACATTTTTCCTCATCAATCAACCTATATACGCAACAAGCAAAATGATAGTAATATATTTGTTTCAAATTTTTCCAAATATCTTCCTTAACATTTTAAAATATAAATAAAAGATGGAAATAACTGTAATCTAAAAAAAAATAATAAAATTTTTTTTTTAATGAAAATTCATTAAAAAAAAAAGCAACAATAACACAAACAAAAATATTATTCATATTATAATAGAAAAAATGGGGTGAAATTTGTTTTGTTTTTTGTTTATTTTTATTTCTATTTTTTTTTTTTTCATTTTGATAAAAATCAATCAAATTGATGCATCACATCGTTTGATGTCAAGTTCATTATTATTCATCCATTTGTTTATTTGACCATTTCATTATTATTATTATGGTTAGGATCAACTATTGATGATATTTTACCATGAATGAGAGGGAAAAATATCAGCAAATAGCAGCTGTAGATTTTATATTATTCATTTTGAAGATATCAAAATATGTTTCTTCATTCAATTAATTTTCATTTCACGATAAAATTTCATTCATCAAAATTCGAGGTCATATTTACTCAAGGTCACATCTATCTGTCCATTCCAATTATTTCATCAGTGATAAGCTAAGATTAAGCTGATTCTAACTATGTTAATATCAATGAATGAACTGATACAAATTTTATCATATTATGGTAATTTTATAATATAAATTTTATCTTATTCGAAAATTTCTTCAATATTTTTCCTCCATATTTAAATATACCGGAAAATTTGGAACAACCGGTATATTCAGTGCAGATTATCTTTCGGTAACCGAAGTATCCTTCATCATTAACGGATCATTGGTGATAGAAAAGAGTGATAGTTTGTAATAATTATTTATCTCAATTCTATCTTTTTCGAATCATAAAATTTTATTCTAATCAAACTGAAGCATCTCTATTCAATTCAAATTAAACAAAAATAATAACCAAGAAGAATTTGATTAATTAATTAATTAACGGTAATGAAAAAAGGAAATGAATAAAAAGAATGGTAAATGTATCACAAACCTCAACAGTTTTCACTTTTTTTTTTTTCAATCGCTGCCCAAATTTCAACAAATTAATTCTCCGTGATAAATTTCACTGTTTCCACACGCTAATTCCCGTTTATTATTCGCCTGAAACTTAAAAAATGAAAAAAATTGATATAATTTTCAACTTTATCTTCATTGATTATGCAAAAAACGGAAATAGCTTCGGAAAAAGAGCGATTGTGTGTTTTCTTCAAATATGATGAAAATGAAAAAAAAAAAGGAAGGAAAGAGAAGAAATATAACAAAATTTAAATTAGCAAAAAAAATATTCAATTAAACTCTATCCACTGATTAAAAATTTTAACCTGAAAATATAAATAAAATGACCGAAAATTTTCGTTTTCTTTTTTTTTTTTTTTTTTTTTACCCAACTAATTTATTATCTATTTCTTTAACATACAATATGCAAATTTTATCGCTTGAAAATTATATATCAAAAAAAAAAAAAATTTTTACAATTTGAAAATTTATAATATTAAAATTATGCAAATAAGCATGGTAATAAAATTCGACAAAAAAAAGTACGAAGGCATCTTTTTTTATCCAATTAATTATTTTTTTTTAATTTGCAATATACAAATTTTTTCAAGTTTGAAAACTTATAATATTGAAATTGTTGAAATAAAAAAAAAGTAAAATTTAACGATAAAAAGATATGAATGAGGCATAATTTTTAATGGAATCAAAATGATTTTGCAAAAAGCAGTTGACTATTTGTTAAAAAAGAAAATGTCAAAAAGCATTTAAGAAATTTGCTACAACCTAAGAAAGAGAAAGGATAAATATGAGGTTAAGAAAGCTCAAAATTGATCCGATTATGGCATTTCATGAAAGATTTTTGATGTCTGTCTTTCATGTTTTCTATTCATTCATTCGAGCATGTGTGTGTATGTGTGTGTGTGTTTTGCTAAACAAATTTAAAAAGTTCTATTTTCGACGGGAAAAATTTAGCAAAAAGCACAAATTATTGTTTTTGATTAAAAGAAAATACATTTTTTCAATTTCATTTTCGATAATATGTCATTCAAAGAAATTTCATAATTTTATGCGTAAAAAAGAGGCATAAATCAAGAAAAAATACTTTTTATAAATTGAAAAAGCAGTAAAAATGAAATGAAATAAATTTTTTCTTGCATCAAATTAATTTTTTCCTTTTCTTCTTTTCTTTTTTTTTTTTTCTTTTTTCAAATCATATATCATTTTGAAAAAGGAAAGAGAAGAGAGAGAGAGAGAGAGAGAAAAGGAAGAAAAGAAATGAAGAGAAATGAAAATGAACATCAAGGACGAAAAGAAATTTCAACCGACAAATTAAAAATGAAAAAAAAAAAAAAAAGAGAAAAAACCGACAATGGCTAATACACAAAAAATGCATCATTGCTCTTTTGGAATAAAATAGAAAGCTATAAAAATTTGTCTTTTTTAATGGTTTTTTCTTTTTTTTTCTGTTTAAAATAAACATTTTTTTTTTGAATTTCATTTTTTCAAAATTTAAATTGAAAATTCAAATTGAAATTATTAGCAAAAAGATAAAAAAAAAATAGTTAAAAAAAACTAATTAAGTTTTATTTCTCTAAAAAGCTAGGAATGAGACAAAACATTGGAAAAAGCATTCTGTTCATCAAAATAAATAATTCTGAAAGAAACTTACTTACTTTTGGGAAAAAGGCTTAGGTTATTTATATTCTATCGGTTACAGGTTCGTTGATTTAATTTAACTTCTCTATTCGTCTTTTTCTTCCTCTCTTTCTCCATGCACATATATACACATACGTAATCAAAATAAAAAAAAAAAAAAAAAAAATTAGATAAAAAAGACAAATAATTAAAATGTAATTAATCCAATAAGTTTCATTTTTGTTTAATTACGGATGACATTTATAGATTAAAAAAAAAATACAAAGAATTAAAATGCAATTAATTCAGTAAGTTTCATTTTATTTAATTATAGATGAGTCTAGAATTTTTAAATTAAAACTTTGAAAAATTTCCATATCTTTCCCTTTTTATAGTTTCGATCATTAAATACTTTTGAAATATTGTAAAGCTAAAAATTATTTAAATAAAAAATGGATCGAATTGGAAAGAAATCGAGAAAATAATAATAACAGAGAGGAAGAAAGGGAGAGAGAAAAAAAAAGAGGGAAAGAAAGATAATTAACACAAATATCCTTAATTACACTTTGAAAAAAAAATTCCCCAGATGACTTTATGACATCATACATTTTTATCAAGCATGCCTAACAAAAGCATGAAAAACTTAAATATGAAAAATTTTATTCATCAAAATATTATTAAAATTACCTAAAATTGAAAATCAAAAATAATTATTTTTTTAATAAATTTTTTTCCTCAACTAATTCCAAAAAAATATTTCTTTGGAATATGAAAAAATGTCCATTTTTAAGGCTAGAAATTTATGCAAATTTTGGCGAATAACAAATAATTGTCAATGATAAGTGAGTTTTTTTTTTTTTGAGATTGAAAATATGCAAATTTTGAAGAATAGCAAGCTATTTTCATGGCAAATAATTATCAAATGATGAGAGCATGATAATAATAAAAATTGCAATATCATAAAATAAAGAAGAAAAAGAGGCGAAAAATCCAAATGATCATTAATTTTACCGAAAAAAAAAAAGAAAAAAAAGCCTGTTTTTTGAGTAAAACGTGATAATCATTACTCATTGGGATCGCCATAGTATAATATTTTATATACATACATATATATATAATATTATACTTGAGCCTGATCAAGAAAGCTCACCGAACACGGACGGACGGACGGATGGACGGACAGACGGATGTACGGACGTACGGACGAACAGGTGACCAGATGGATTTGCAAATTACAAAAGAAAAAAAAGGAAGTTGAAATGAAAATGTCATTAAAAAAAAAGTGATAAATTTTGTAGAAAGAAGTTGCGGCGCCTCGCAAAAAAATGTTTCGATTGCTACAGTTGTTGAAAGTTATGATTTATCTATAGATGTGTAATATAAATGAGAAAAAAAAAAAGAATTGAGAAGCAATTTATCATCAATTGATATCATGTGTTTGTTGCCATATATATAGTGATAATTTAATCATCATCAACTTATCATAATTCGTCATAATGAACTGTCCTAATTGTCATGATGAATCGTTCCAGTTATCATATTGGATCATTATAAGTGGTTATAATAAATCTGCTACTATGATAACATGATAATTTTATCGGAAGAATAACAGAAATAGTGATATCATTCCGTCTCAATCAAATTGGAATACTTATTTATAAATAAATTCGCAAAATTATCGAATAAAATGTTTTAAAAAAAAGAATTTTTAAAGTAGGAATGAAATGTATTTAACAAAATGTGAATATTTCGACAAATACTACTTTTGTTTGAATGATATATTAAATTGGGCAATATAATCAAATACAAGAATGAATTATAAAAAGGAAAAATATCGCATAATTGAAGTCATTAATAATTTCTGTCAATTTATTAGTAATTTCTGCCAATTTAATCTTGAAATATTAATAAAACTTGGGGATTTATTTGAATCGGATTATTTTAGCAATATTTTTACCATTTTCAAAATTCGTATTAATTATGATACTTCAATTAAGTAAAATCTACCAAAAATTCTAAATTTTTTAACATCTAATTTAATTATGAATGTGGATTATATTAATGTGGAAATTTGAAAACTAATTTTTCTTTTTAAAGAAATTGAAATTGATAGTTTATTCTTTACGATGAAAATTAGTTTTTTTCTTTCTCTCTCTCTCTCCCTCTCTTTGATGCCGATGAAATCAAAAGAGAAGATATCATTTGTGACATTTATAAACCGCAGATTTATTGAATAAAAATTAAAAACAGATAAGAAATAATATAGATGGAACGTTTTCCTGACTCAAAATTTAGGCAATTATTTTCGCTTTTCATATTTCTGTTGAATAAAATTTTTTAAAAATTCATTTTTACAATTGAATTTATTTATAATTTTATATAAGAATGAATTAAAATAAAGAAAGATTAGATTTTAAAAATTTTTTGAAAATTTCCATGTTCTCTGCATGCTTTGGATCAGCCTATTCTAAAAAATGTAGCCTTGACAATACAATCTAATGAATCCTGATAATAACTATCATCATTCTCAAATTTTTCTCTTCAAAATCATTCAAATGTGGTAGTTTAAGGACTTATAATCTCATTATCTTATGATAATATTCAATTTCACGTTCAAAAATAAAAATTTAAATGTTAACTTTTTTTGTTAAACTTTTATTTTATATTCATTTTTAAAAATTGAAGGTAAAAATATAAAGTAAACTGTAGCGAAATTACAGTTCGAATAAAAAAAAAAAGAAATAATGATGCCAAAATAAAGTCTTTTATTAGGCGTAAACCAAAAAAATAAGTTGAAAATTGATAATTATATAAAAGATAAACAAAAAAAACAATAAAGATTATTTGTTTTTTCTTTTGAATTTTGAAAAAACAAGCAAAAACTTCATTTTAAAAGTCATTCCACCAGAAATATTCATACTAATGGTCTTTTTTTCGTTTTTATTTTATAATAAATTTATTTATTAAAGAAATGATAATTATATTATTCTAGTTGCCATGACATATTTTCCTGAACGAATAATTAAATCCGGAAGAGAATACAGCTGTACACATTCATTTCTTCGATCCTATGATAATCTTCTATTAATAAATTAATAAACAAAACTGTCCGTTATTTCATTCGTTGATCGATTTTTGTCGTTTAAATAGCAATTTTGTAAAAATAAATCGACAAAATGTCGCATATCACATCTGCCAAAAAAAAAAAAAAAAAAAAGGGAAGAAAAAAACGGGAAGAAATGAAAGACCGTTTATTTGACTCCTTTTCCATCTAATTTGTTCGGTGATTAATTAATGTGCGATATAGAAAAGAAGCAGATTGAATTGATAAATAAAAAATATACAATTAAAAAGGAAGGAGAAAAAGAGTAAAACCGGAAAAAAAGAAGGAAGAAATTGAATTTAAAATGGGACATTAAAAAAAGGAATGTAAGATGCTTCGATTTATAATTTTTAATTTTATCTTTTTTTTCTTGCAACATTTAGCAAAATTTCTATATCAGTTGAATGTAAAACATCTGTTACTATTATTTTTAAATTGTGACATATATATAGATTTGAATAAAATCTGCTATTGCCTTGCAGTATTTCTTTTTTTAATTTAAAATTTCAAATTCAATTAAATAATATCATATTTGAATGTATTGAAAAATTTGATATGCTTCGTTTTATGATGCAAATTTGACGGATTTTACTGACAGATTCCATTCTCAGAAATGAAATATTCATAATTTTCAATGATAATAGTTATAAAATTGATATTTTACTACTAATTTTGTCCCCCATTATTCTTTCCTTTATTTCTTCTATTCATTGACGCGAAAAAATAAAACTGAAAATTATTTTTAAACTTAATAATGAATATCTCAACTTTTCTTGAATTAAACGCAATCATTGGTTTGACTAAAATTGCTATTCCATTGATTTAAACATAGATTTTAAAAAGTGAGACATAGGTGGCGAATGTTTTATATGCATATTACTTGATTTTCAGTTAAACAATGGAATTGCTTAAAATATTGAATTTTAATAATAAAAAAATTATGATGAAAGAAAAAAAGAAATTATTTCTTTCTTGAATTTTTTTTCCTTCAAATTCATATTCTCATTTTTGCTTCCTTTCAATTTTGCATTCTTTTTCTTTTGGTATTATTTGAGTTGCAAGAAGAAATAATTTGTATATTTGAAATATTTAATTGAATCTTGAATATTTCGATTAAAATTTCGAGAACAAATTGAAATGAATATCTGATATGAATTACCCGACATAAGTTGAATTTCCAAAGTAGCATTTTGCTTTATAAAGTGAAATTTTGACCATAAATTGGAAATAATCGAGACAGCTTTTCATTCCAAACTACAATTTCCAGCATATTTTTGTGTTTAAAATTAAATTTGTTTTCCGATCTAATATGTCTTTTGTATATTCCGAATAAAAGTTAAATCAAATCAGATATCAATAAATTTTGTTGATTCAAGAAAGATCAACTTTGAAAATTTTGACTGGAAAGTGATACATTTTCAATATTAACCGAAAATTTGTTGGTATTGGATGAAACTTTTTTGGATAAAAAAACTTTTCGCATGAAATAAAATTGATGAAACTTTTTGTAACTTTCTCAATTTTAAACTTTTCATTTTTAATTCATAAGAAGAAAGTTTCTTAAATATATGTCGAAAGAGAAAGAAAGAGAGAGAGAGTGAAAAGAGAAAGGGGAGAAAACCAATATACATATTTAAAGTGAAATACTAGTAGTAAGCTTACCCGCTTGTTTTTAATACCAGTTTTCCGCGAATTTTTTTCTATCGATTTAGAATTGCTTTATATTGGAAAATGGCGGGTTTTTTTTTTTAGCAAAACATATGCCACCATAAAAGCCAGTCCTAATATACAGCAAGCAGCACCATCACCACACCACACCACACGCTAGCAGGTTGATTTTGTGAACTATGTTCGTTATTGTGTGTGTGTAAAACATTATCATTCAGGAGAAAGGCGGGGGAGGGTGAAAAGAGAGTAAAAGAAGAGGCGGGGGAGAGATTGAATTCAGTTTTGCCCGGACGGACCAGCAGGATTTTCCAACCATCCCGATAGGATGATGATAATGTCGTCGTAGTACGACGAGCAGTAATGGTTGGTTGGTTGTGTTGTTGTTGTTGTTGTTGTTGTGTGTGTGTGTGTGTGTGTGTGTGTGTATGTGTGTGTGTGTGTATGTGTATGTTATGGAAAATAGGAAGGTACCGCCTGGCACCTCTGGTACAGCTTTCCCTCTACCACTACCTACCATACTACTACTATCTACCATTCAATTCAATTCCATTCAATTTTGTGCTTCGGGCAACTGACCAACCATCACTTCATTCATAATAATAATAATAATAATAATCGTAATGTTCAATGTGTTTTCTCTTTTCATTTCATTTCGAAACTTTTTCACCTTCTCCTTTTCCTCCTCCTCCTCCTCCTCTTCCTCCTTCTCCTCCTCCTCCTCCTCCTCCTCCTCCTCCTCCTCCTCTTCCTCTTCCTCCTCTCCCCATATTCCTCAACAATGTTTCAATGTTTTATGGTTTAATTTCATGCAAAAGTACGACTTCTACCGCTTTCCGCGACCGCTTTTTTCTTCCGCCTCCGCTTTCGCATACGCCGCCTACAACCTCACTTCCAATCTTCACTTTTTCCTTTATAATCATCCACTTTCTCAATTCCTACTCTAAATAGCAATTTTAAACTTTCCAGCTGTTTGCGAAGAAAAGAATAAAGAAGTTTGAAAGAGAGAAAACAAAAAAGCAAGCAACAAAACTTTGTTTTTGGCAAGACATTTAAAGGGAGGAAAGAAGAAGAGGGAAAGACAGAGAGAGAGAGAGAGGGGGATAAGAGGAAGAGAAAGATAATAAACAAAAATTTTTGTGAAAATTTAGTTAAATGAATATTGTGATGTATTTATTATTCTGAAATTGAAACGATCATTTGCTTTTCCTCTCTTCTTCTGGCCTGTTGCAAAATTTTAAATTTGCAGAAAAATATCGATCCGAAATTTCGTTCCTATACGTGCCAGGCTCAATTAAGTTGGTCAAGAAGACTACTAACCTTGCCTTGACCCTGATTGCCAACAGCAACAGCAACAACAACAACAACAACAACAAACACCAGTAATTCTCCGTTTCTCTTTTTTACAATATTTCTCTATCTTCTCTTTTCTTTTTGTTTCTCTGTCTTCTATTGACTACTGTAGTTTTGCTTTTATTTATACTATTGTTGTTGTTTTCTTTTGCAACTGGAATATTTGCATTATGTTTCACATATATTTATGTTGCCATATGTTGCACTATTATCAGCGATGTCTGATCGTCTGCACCTCTTGTTGTAACATTCTGTTACATTTCCTTTTGCTTTCTTACTTCTCATGTACAAATGTGTTGAATACTGTATCGATGTTGTCTGATAGCCTGCATTTCCGTTGCATAATTTTGGTATATTCTTTTTCTCTTTCTTTCGTCGTATAAATTTTTGCAGATTGATATGAAATTATTTGGAATTCTTTTTCTCTAAATTTTACAGAGAACCTAGAAATTTTTTCCATAATCAGTTCTTTTTAGCAAGAGAGTGAAAGGCAACGAGAGAAAGTGAAAAGTTCACAAAGTGGTTTTGACAGATTAATAAACAAAATAAGATGACGTTGAGTAAGATAAATAGAGCGTAGACGATAGAATGAAGACACACAACATAAATGACCGGTTAGATGAAGATGATGAAATAAGATAGTGTGTAAGATGGTGGGGAGATGCGAAAAGAAGTATAACAAGGAAGAGAACAAGGGTAAGGGGATTTACGAATGGAAAACATTCGTAGGAAACATTTCCAAAATTTGGAATGTTTACAGTAATTTTACGACACATACTGAAAAATTGGTCCATAAATGGAGTTTAAATTCAGAATAAACAAATTTGAAATGAATTTTTTATCTAAAATATCATTGCAGTTATGTATTGTAATATATATCGAATAGAAAGAATTGCGATGCTTAATTTGTTCTTTGCTTCTCCTTCTCCATCCATTCGCAGTATATTTTATTGATGAAATTAATCTTGAGTATGATGTGTTATTAATATGAATTTTAAATTTGAAATCGAATTTTTTATATAAAATATTATTGCAATTACATATTGTAACATATATCGAAAAGAATTACGGTGGTTAATTTGCCTTCTGTTTCTCCTTCCCCCGTCCATCCGCGGTACTTGATTGACACAATGATCGATCACTTTGGAAGAATGAATTATATTCGGAACTATGTAATGCTCTAATTTTACTCAATATTTTGATGTTATATTAATTTTTATATTTCTTATCAGCAAATTTATTGTATCATGACTATTTTATGCATTATAACAGTATTTATCTTTCTCTTTTCGACTAAAAATATCGTCATTTAACATTAAAACGGTTATAAAATTGTAATGTATTATTTGATTAACGCAATAAAACTTGAAGTGAAGACAAAATGGAAGGTGTAATTTTTTGAAATAATTTAAAAATAGAAATATTGTATTTTGCAGATATTTTACGCGGGATAGACATTTCAAATTATGATAAGATGATCTCTATTCCAATCGTCCAATCATTTTGATTCCGCTGCGGAAATTCAACAATTCGACAAATAATAAATATTAAATCATTCTTCTTTTAATTTCAGCTGTGAAAATGAAAAATTTCAATTGTTGCTCTTCAATTAAATACTTGCAAATAATTTGCTCTCGCAACGAAATATATTTCCGGTGTGTCCACAAAACCGTTGCTGTTGTTGTTGTTGTTGTTGAAAGCTTATAACGTGAAATAGCCATAGCTAGACTTGAAATTTTAAATGTAGCAACATTATCAAAAGGTTGTAAAGAAGTAACAACAGCAGTAGTAGCAGAGTAAAACGAATTGATATTCCAAAATGAAAAGCCAAAGCATGTTGCTATTTTAAGCATAAAATTGTGGGCATTTGCTCCAATCGGTACCATCCTGTGGCTACTCGTGTTGGCCACTTTTCTCGATGACCCATATATAACGGACGGACAATCAACATCAACATCATCATCATCATCAAAACAGGCGACATTTCAGAATCAACCAGCTCCGCCTATTTCTGTTTCAATATTTTACGACAGCGATCAGTGTGACGAGAGTGCATTATGGATGAGTTTCAGTTTTCTCGTACTATTAGCAATGATGCTAAAGAAGTGCAATAGAACATTTGAGATGACATTTTGAAGGGCATTTTGTGCCCTTCGAATCAAAAGTGAGAGGTAAATTAAATTTGAAGAAAAGAGAAAAGGCGAGAGAGATGAATGAATATCGAAGAAAGAAGAAGAAGAAGAAGAAACGAAATCTTGTAAACAAATGACCAAAATGAATATTGACATAGAGTATGTGTAATCGAGATAGGAAGGATAAAAATGACCAAAATGAAATCTATGATGATTTGCAAGAAATAAATAAATTTGATAGAATGAGGAGAGAAGGAAGATGAAGAAGAAGAAGAAGAAGTTGGAGGAGGAAGAGGAGGAGGAGAAAAGAAAGAAAATTCATTCATAAATGGGGAACATTTCATTTTAATAAATACTTCACCTTCTTCTATTTGCCAAAATAAAATAATTTAAAGCTTTATTGAAATTAGCCTAACTAATGGTTCTATGAAGAATGGAATAAATTCCAATTAATTGATTAATTAAAAAATACAATTGCAAAAAAAATGTAAAAATTGTTTAGTAAATGTTATGATTTACAAAAAAAATTTCTCACTCATTCATTCCCAAAAATATTCAAATTATGAAGATAATTAATTGTTTTGCAAATTATTCATTTTAATTCGATCATTAACTATACTTCTGAAGCAGAAAAGCCATGTGATATTATTTGTAATAAGTGTCATTTGTTTGAAAACTTTTAAAGAATTGTCTGTGAATCGTTCCAATTAAAAAATAATCTATGCTTAAATATATACTTATTGCTAAAAATATCTTTCATTTTTTTAAATTTTTCGAAAGATTAATTTTCAATTACGATAATTTTACCAGGTGGAAATCTGTAAAAATATGTAACAATCGAAGCAAATAATTTGCATTTTCTTCTTTTTTCTCGCAAAATTAAGGTTCTACTTGCTGCATATAATGAAATCTCAACCTTTTTTCAGTGACTATGGAATGACAATAATTCAAGTTAGTGAAAAAGTGCAAGATGCGAAATATAATGGTGAAAATGAGTCGACAAATGAAACATTTGCAGTAAGAATAATTTGGATTTATAAGAAATAGTTGAATTTATACTGTTTCATGAGATAAATGATTAATGATATTTGGCAAGACTGAATGAAATGATGATAATGCTGGCAGTATGATAAGGGAAAAAAAGAGTTTATAATAACTTTAATGTTGATTATTATGATAATAAAAATTGATATTTTTGTTTTCATATGAACTAGCTTTTGCTTTCGAATAAATGCCAACAACCGGATGTTGAAGAAGGAGAAAAATGTATTTTGGATTAAAACAAGAAAATAATAATAATGATCGTAATTTCTACAATGATGAAATAATTTGCAATAATGAGGAAGAAAGCGATGGATTTTGCCGTAGGCTAAAAGAAATGCCTTCAGTGATGTTAAATACGGATATGATCATTAATTTATTGCGACAGAAAACTTGAAATATCTTAACAAACTTTGCCAGCATTAATAATTATGAACGTAATAGAGATGATAATTATGAAACATTATTATAAGATGCCTATTGCATAGGTTGCATCAATATATATCATTATCAAAAATTTTGGTTATCACAATTATTTGAAATGTAAAAGTTTAAAGTTTTGTAGAATCTTTTTATAGTAAAGTTAAAATTATTTGGTGTTTTGTTGACATGCTGATAAATTGATCAAAATTCAAATATAAGTGAACAAATTAATTAACTAATTTACTCATTCATTTAGCTATTTATTTTAACATCGATGATAATCCAATATGATCAAGAAATATTGTGATAAAGATATATTCTCTCACAAATCGAACAGTCAGTTACAAAATTCCAATACATTATAACACCCAGTTATAATTGACAATGAAATGCCCCTATTTTTAAAAAAATAAGACAAAACACAACAAAAACAAAAACGAAAAAGTCTATCATATTTATCGCATGAACTGCAGAAAAATTGGGATAGTGAAGAGATAAAAATTAATTAGAATTTAATAACATTTTAAATTCACAATTTTAATATCACTTATAATTGAAAGAAAAAAAAAACTTTAGATTTCAATTTCAATCGATATATGTTGCAGTGAATATTTGAGAAAAAACTGTTTAAATTCACCAAAAATGATTGTATCATTAAATAATGACGCAATCAGATCATTTTATATATGATCATGTTTATGAACGAAACTTTTGATGCTAATTTTGAATTTATTCCGCAAATTAGTTTGCTAAACTTGGCAATAGCTGAAGTTAAATTCAAGCAAGAATAAATTTTTCACATATTTGAGGGTTAATTCTAACTGTATTTTAGAATTTGAATCCTTTATTTTCTAGGCTCTATTAGCTAATAAACAAACATATAGATCCTTAACATTGATAAAAATTCAATAGATCAATTGGCCATATGATAACATATGCAAATGTCTCATCAATTTGTTGTAATATCATGCCGTGTTGCTAATGAAAGCAGAATAACCGGTTTTTCAGTTCATTTTTCATTTGATTATTGAAAAATTGAAATTTTCATCGATGAATTATATCACCTTGACGAATTCATTTTCGTTCTCTTCATTTTTCACTAAATTTCTCATAGTGCTAATCAATAAAATGCAGGAAAAATTGATATGATTATGATGATCGTTGTGAGTAACATAAAAATATTGGAATTGTCGCATGCATAAATCGAATAGAATATGTAAGTCTCATAATTATATTAAATAAATTAAACAATATATTCAAATCTTTGCAAGATCCGTCTTAGAAAAAGTGGCATTATTCCATTCAAATTTCCAGTTATTTGACGCAATTGTTTATTCCATCAATAATCGATATTTGGATGTGATTCACCACAAGATAAAAACAAAAAAAAATCAATATCCAAGTTCAATTATTTAGGGGTTTAAATTTTGAAACGATTATTTTTAAATAAACTTGATATATAATTTTAAAATCATTTTGTTATTGATTGTTTATAAATAATATTAATTGATTATAAAATGGTTATTGTGGAAGTAATGAAATAATAATTGGAAAATTGTTATTGATAATTATCCAGATATTGTAATTTTTTTAATACTAACACATTATTGCTCAAAATTTGTCATATACATGAAAATTCCATATATTTTAGTTTATCATACTACTAATGATAATTAGAATAATTTTAGTAAAATAATGAATTTAGGAAAAAACAACAACAAATTTTAAAGATTATAGGTGAAAATTTTGAATAATTATAAACATGTTTTATTAATAAAATTTGGACTCGTAAAATTTGGAGAATTTTTTCCAATCAATGTTTCGTATAATTTCATTGCGCTGTAGCTTGAAAAATTTTTACGAAGCATTAGCATTTTTGGGCCAAAAATCTCTTTGGCAACGCCCAAATTATCCCTAAGGCAGTAGTTATCACAGCAAATCTCTTTCATTAGATCTATTCAAGTTTTGCCTAAATCGCCTTGCTCCAAACTTATTTAGTTTTCAAATATTTAGTGCTATGAGTAATAAGACTGAATTTACTAATAATACTTATTGTGATTTAAATTTTATTGCTTAATTGTCTCAAATAACAGTATAACTAGACATTTTCGAACAAAAGTAATTCTGAAATGTGACTGATGCTGAGGTTAAGTGCTCATGCTAAACCTCAAGATTCTCTTTCGCTTCAGATGCCTAGTGAAAACCATCGGAATAACAATAACAGGATATTTTCTTTAGAATTCCAAAAAAAAAAAAAAAGAAAAAAAACTAGGTTGAATTTGATTTTTTTTCCTTATTCGAAAATTGATCGGAAATAATTTCACCGACAAATCAAATAAGCGGACTATTTTAACTATAGGCTATAAAATAACAAAATTATGCTTTAATGATCGGAGAATTATTCGTTATTCTGGATTGCGAATATTTAATCATATCAAACTACAGCTGTAATTAGAAGCAAAATTTTATTTTCTTCAAAATAACTGAGAAGATGGGATTATCGTAAAAAATAAGTAGTGCTATGATATTATTTATTTAATATCACTTATTAATGCCATTTATAATTACAATAACTTTATAATATATTTAACTTATTTATTGCTATTTAACATTAACAATTTATAATTACAGTAGTTTCATTACATAATATTAATTACTTGGTATTAATTAATGCGATTATTTACAAATAAAGTAATTTTATGGTATGTAATATTATTTACTTAATATTCTTTAATAGTATTATCTACAAAAACTTTTATTGTTATATATATATACATTAATAATTTTATTAAATATATACATTAATAGAATTAATAATCAATATAAAAGAAAAATTTTTAAAAAGCCTGCAAAAAATAAAATATAACTAATCCTAAAGTACAAGTAATAAGATAGCAAAATATAGCATTATAGATTTATCGTTTAAATTTAATTTAATTTCTGATTTCAGTTCTATCATTAATCATTGCTGTATCATAGTTGTAGCTTTATTTGATTTTTTCTTTCAATTTTATCACTAATAATTTTGTATCATAATGTTGTAATCTTATTCACCTAGCGAAAAAATAAGCGATACAAAATACCACGCATCACTGACTGAAAAGAAACAGAAAGGAAAGGGCGGAATATGTAGGATGAAAAAAAAAAAAAATGTTTAAATTAAGTTGTCAGCAAATATTTTTTGAATTGCTTCATTAGCTTTAAATGTAATTGCTAAGGAGTTGTGAATTTATAGCAATTTTGTTCAATATTTCCGGAAATATTATTGCATTTCATTCGTCACCATTGACCATTTTCAAGTTTTTTTAGGCTTATTTACTGGCTGTGATGTTTGAATTTGAATTTGATTTTGTTACACTTCAATAGTTACTGGATTAAAATTAGCATGACACATTAATTTTTATTAATTATTTATTTATATAGATTGTTTATTAATTTTTTCTTTTAGGAATGTCAGTTTTTAATTTAAGAAAAAAGTTTTCCAATAAAATGCTTCATTTCATGCCGAATAATTTGCTTATCTTTGAAGTACTTATCCTTAATAATTGTTATAATATTTGAGCAGTTGAGAGCAATATTTAGAATCTCATATTAATTATTCAGGAAGCTAAAATTAATTTAGCTAGAAGAATATTTAAAAGAAGTAATAAAAGAAGAAGAAATAAATGATTAAATTTAAAGCAAAATATAAGTATGATAGATAAAATAAACGTAGTATAATTGTAAAATAAGATTATTACATCTGTTCATTTTACATTCAAAATGAAATTGAAAATAAAGCATTCGTTTATTTACTTTCTAAAATTAATCAGCAAAAGTTTGTTGTCTAAAAATCAATAATTTGATCGCATACAAAGCTTTGGAAAAGAATAAAGTTTCAATGAAACAATTGAATTTTCTCAAAGCTTTGGAAGAAAATAAATTTAAGTAAAACAATTGAATTTTCTCAAAGCTTTGGAAAGGAATAAATTTAAATAAAACAATTGAAATTGTTGAAATTTACTTCCCAACAAAAAAAAAACTGCTGAAAAAGATTAGTGAATAAAAGTTAATCCAATCAAAAATTTTTTGAAAATTACTATTTATATTTGATGTTTATCTGTTTAAGTTTATTTTATTGCTTAAATTAAATTAATTAAATGAAATGAATATTGCATAAGTTAAGAATGTAACATTACTATTAGTTATCTATAACTATCAATAATTATCGATTATCTTATTGGATAATTCTCTTATTTAATTTTATAATAGCAATACTTAGGAACATAATACGAATTCCTCATCCTCTTTCTATCTAGCTCTCTTGGCTTTTTTTCAATTAGCCAAGGCATGTCAGGATAAATTGATTTACTGTTATTGCTTCTATGGGCATTTAACAATTTTAAGCCAAATAATATTATTTGCAATTTATTCAATTTAATAATGCAAAATGTTATATTGTCAATAAAATGGAAAAATAATGAAAGATATTATAAATTGTACGAAATATATTTATCCTTATATTCGATATTTTGATACTTCTTAGTGACATATCGTTAATTTTTTATTTCAAAATGAGTCTGTTGGGAATTAATATTAGCGAACAATTCTGCTAATCATAAATTATTCATTTTATTTAATTATTATCTAGTTTTTCACTCAAATTCATTATGGCATGATTAATCAAATCATGATTATGATATGATTAAATATGTATCGTAATATCTATTTCTTAATATTTCTCAACGAGATATGAATAAAATCTTAGCAACTATTATGGAATAAGGCTGACAATTTGGGCATATTCTAGGCATAAATTTATGGCTTGTTTATTTGCTTGGCTGTTTCTCTTGCCTACTTGGTCTAAATAATAGCTTTCAAATTTCTACATTATCATCAATTATTTAATGGCATGATACATTCAGCTAATAAACAAACCTTTTTTTCTCGGCAACAGCAAATCAAGCGGAGCAGGTTAAACGGAGTGTTTAATTATTATTCTCATTAGGAAGTCGACATTGGACTTTTGTTAAAAGCTCTTGATGATATTTATCCACCTTTTCCTTTTTTTTTTCTTTTTTAGCATTAGCTGAAATAGCGCATATATTTCATGTCAAAATTTACTATGCGAAAGCTTTACTATTCTAGTTCCTTTCTTTTTTCTCTATCTTCTCTCTCTATTCAAATTGATCGATTCATAATTTTATTTGCGGAAAAAGAAAAAAAATCAATAAATTTTCGATAATAGTCAAGATTAATCTAATCATTACAGTCTACTATAAGCTATTATGTTAGCAACAATTTTTTCTATCAATTTCAGCAAATTCTATTAAGATCTATTATTCTTTTAGATTTAATAATTAGCACGAAGAAAAATAAAAATGAGAGAAATAGTTCATATTCAAGCTGGTCAATGTGGTAATCAAATTGGTGCAAAGGTAAGTAATTTTCAAAATCATATCTTTGCAAAAAGATTTTAAAAAAAGAAATTAATAATTTAAATGAAATCACTTTTTTTTTTTTTATTTTTTGAATATAAATATTTTCTTTCTGTTGTTTATTTATTTATTTGTTTATCTTTTGAATTATCGATTGTCTTATTAGTACACTAATAATTTAATGAATACCAATGTAAATTGCATTAATACAGTCATATTTGAATGATATAATGAAATTAGCTCGAGAAATCTCGAGTTGTTAAAGAAAATGATAAGTTGCAGTTCTGGGAGGTGATATCAGATGAGCATGGAATTGACCCAACGGGCGTCTATAACGGTGATTCCGATTTGCAGTTAGAACGGATTAATGTTTATTACAATGAAGCTAGTGGTAAAATTAAACATCCATTTGATTTATTTGATTCATTTTGATTAAAATTATCGACCAAATTAAATTCGAATGAATTTGAAAAAAATCCATTTTCAACTGTCGTTTATTTTCAAATTTTTAATCATTTCTCATTAAATTAACCGTGCTTTAGAAACTCACTTTAGAATTACTTTTAAAATTTTAAACACCAGTCAAAATATTTTTGAATTCCTATTTTTTCCCTCCCCAATCCTTCTCCAAAAGATAAAGAAATTGAAATTTTTTCTAAAATTTGTTAAAAAATAACTATCACTTGTCATCCATAATTTTATTAATTTCATTCTTTGCTTTTGTCTTTCAAATGACCAATTTATAATCGAGCTTTTTTAATGATTTCGATCTTTGAAATTTTAAATTTCAGGTGGAAAATATGTTCCTCGCGCTTGTCTTGTTGATTTGGAACCGGGTACAATGGACTCTGTTCGTGCTGGACCATTTGGACAACTTTTCAGACCCGATAACTTCGTTTTCGGTCTGATTTTGTTTCATGTTTCTATGAGTATCAACCTACTAATTACTTATCAACTAAAGAAGAAAAAACGAAACTTTTATAGTTGCTTTATAAATATGAAATAAAATTTAGAAATTATAAAATGGATTAATCCATAGGTTATAGTTTTCAGTTTTTTCAATTATACAATGACCATGCTAAAGTGATAATAAATACAAGTCGAACTTATCAATAATAATAAATTGTTTTAGGTCAAAGTGGAGCAGGTAATTGTTGGGCCAAAGGTCATTATACAGAAGGTGCTGAACTTGTGGACAATGTCCTTGATGTTGTACGTAAGGAAGCTGAATCTTGCGATTGCCTACAAGTAAATAATTTTCAAGCAGTTTTTTTTTTTTTTTTTTTGACATATATAAACTTAATGCAAATGTTAAAAATTGGCACAAAAAAAAAGGTAAAATTTCAGATTATAATGCAAGCCATAAGTCTTCTCAAATGTAGTTATTATATTTTACTAATTGAAATATTTTATACATTCTCTTTCAGGGTTTCCAAATGACGCATTCACTTGGTGGTGGAACCGGTTCTGGAATGGGAACTTTACTGATTTCGAAAATTAGAGAGGAATATCCGGATCGAATCATGAATACGTTTTCTGTTGTTCCATCACCAAAGGTTTATCATTAACATATTTTTAATTACTTGGGAAATTAGTAATTTTAACCAGTTAATTTGCAAACTAACGAATTGAATTCTGATATTGTTCTGATAAGTAATCGATTTAAATATAAGGAAATGAGTCCTTGATTATATTTTGCTTTAAAATATTTTAATATTGAACAATTTGAGGTATCGGATACAGTAGTAGAACCATACAATGCCACGTTATCAGTGCATCAACTGGTTGAAAATACCGACGAAACATTTTGTATTGATAATGAAGCATTATACGATATTTGTTTCAGGTGAAATATATTTTCGAAAAGATTTGTAAATTTAAGAAAATAAAATTTTCACGATTCTCTTCATTTCGAATAATAAACTATAATTTTGAATATTTCATTTGATATCTTGAACTTTAAACCTTTTGCTTATATTTCAATTCGAAAATCTTATTTAAATTCATCTAATAGTTTGCTTACTTCATAAAACATCCTAACTATTCTTGGTATTTCACATAATAAAAGTTAGTATTTATAAAAAAATAACCATTTTTAGAACATTGAAATTAACGACGCCAACATACGGAGATTTGAATCATTTGGTTTCAATGACAATGTCTGGTGTCACAACATGTCTTCGATTTCCTGGCCAAGTTTCTATAAAAATCAATATGAAAAACAAAAAAGAATAGAGAAATAATTTATTAATTGGGGAAATAATAATTTATCGTTAAATGATTCAAGAAAAAAGATCAAACTTTATGCAATTAAATTTAAAAAAAAAAAAATTTAATTTATCCTTCTTGATGAATAATGATATTTCAGTTGAATGCTGATTTACGTAAATTGGCTGTCAATATGGTACCATTCCCACGTTTGCACTTTTTCATGCCCGGTTTCGCACCGTTAACATCACGTGGCAGTCAGCAGTATCGTTCATTAACAGTATCTGAATTAACGCAACAAATGTTTGATGCAAAAAATATGATGGCCGCATGTGATCCACGACATGGACGATATCTTACAGTAGCGGCTATCTTTCGTGGAAGAATGTCAATGAAGGTTAGTCATTACATATTAACTTAATTATAATTAATTAATTATGCGAAGTTTGAGAAGAATCATCAAATTCCATAACTAGAAAAAAATAAATCAAAGATAAATTTTCATCGCATTCTTCATTTTATTTTTTATCGCATTGTTCATCTCATTAATTCAAATGATGCAATGATCAAGAAGACGTTTGTTTTATAATGGTCAAAGTTTTTTTGAAAAACTGAAATATGAATTCTATATTATCATCAATAATTTTATCGATTATTACTTGCGAAATAATATATTTTGAAATACTTCGAAATATCATTTTACATTTTAATACATTGTAATGTAGATTGTTCAACATAATGGAAACTTCCTGGTTGTTTTAGTTTTTGAAATAATTTCCGATCCTTTTTTATTTTAAATTTAATATAGGTAAGTAAAAAACATTGGGTAAAGAATAATCGATAGAGATGAAAAACCGGAATTCCGTGTGAATATTATGTAATTTGCAGGAAGTTGATGAACAAATGTTAAATGTACAAAATAAAAATTCATCATATTTCGTCGAATGGATACCTAATAATGTGAAGACCGCTGTTTGTGACATTCCACCGAGAGGTATCAGAATGGCTGCAACATTCATCGGTAATTCGACCGCTATCCAAGAACTATTCAAACGTGTCTCTGAACAATTTACAGGTAAATTTCGCTTTAATTTGTTAGAAGGTTTTTTTAATTTATGAATATCTTAATGAAGTGGAATTCAAGGCATCCAAGTTTTCAATAGTTACATTTTAATGAAAGTATAGAAATGAAAAATTTATCTAAATGAACTCATAAGCATTCAGATTTCAAAATAATTTAAGCAATGTTTCGACGAAAAGCATTTCTGCATTGGTATACCGGTGAAGGAATGGATGCAATGGAATTTACGGAAGCAGAAAGTAATATGAATGATTTGATTTCCGAATATCAACAATATCAGGTTACTTTTTCTTATCTTCCTTTTTTATTTTTTAGCAAAATGATGAAGTTAATTAAGACTAAAATAACAAATGATTAATTGTTATTATCTTTTGTATAATTAAAAAATAGATTATGGAATTTAATTGCAAAAGTTTGCAATCATTCTGAAAATAATTTTTTTTTATACACTACTTATTTATCATTTATGAAGATTAGTGCTGAAAAAAAATCTATTTTCATTAGTGGTATCGATAACCAAAAATAAAGTAAAAATCAATCGTCTGGCGAAATTTTTTTAACGAAACTTTTTCTTCATCCTTCATTTTTCAGGATGCAACAGCAGATGATGAAATTGAATTTGATGAAGAAAATGAACCTGATATTGAATGAGAAATTTAAAATCTCTTTTTACTTCTTTCTTTGATCTATTATTTTTTTTTCAAAATATATGCAGAAATTTATTATTTATTAATGATTTTTGAAATATGATACCTTTTTACAAGTCTTTTTTTTTCCTGGACTAATTTCTGCAGGAATAAACAACAACATACTTTAATTCATAAACATAATACTAAGTAGTTACACAAGTGTACCAGACAACATAAAAACAAAATTCTTCAAACTGCTTCAGTCAGTCTCAAAAGTTGGAAAAAAAAAAGAAGAAATCATCCCAAGAGTTTATTGTAGAATAAAATGAATCATTCAAAGAAATTATCTAAATTGAATTATTTGTAATGATTATTTCTTATCATTAATACAATTTATTTTCCGTTTTGATTTATGATTTTATTCATTTCAAAAAAATAACGTTCTTTTACATAAATATGCCTCGTTGAATTCATCTTTAGTAAAATTATATATTCAAGTTCTCGCTATCCATTTTATTGTTTTAGCTATTCTTCATCAATTTTTTGATAGCATCATTTTCTATTCTACTGTAATGCATTTTCAAGTACTATATTTTGCTCTTAACATTTGCAATTAACCATCCTTCATTGATTTTATTAATTATTCGAAAATATATTATTAAACATTCATTTGTTCGACTAGCTATATGCTATTTCTAGCAAACATCGTAAAATTAATTTTTTTGGATAAGATTAATTTATTGGAATTACTAAACAAGTTAAAAATTCAATGTTATAATTTTCCGGTAAAAAATTGTGTTTTCTACGTTAATAATGTCGTTTTTTATTTATATTTTATTCATACCTTCTATTTACTTGTATTTTCTTATTTATATCGTATTTTTTTCTCTTTTTTCATATTATTTGTAGAATTGTCTTCGAGAATATTGATAAATCATTGCTCCTCATTTTTCTCTTCCTTCCTTCCACATTGATTATTCATTTTAAAATTCAAATTTGTTTTTAAGTCTCAAATTTACTACCAATTCAAATCCAATTAATTAGATGTAATAATAGTGTTTTTTATTGAATAAAAAATAAAAATGATAAGCATGATTGCAAATATTATACTGAAGTCTTTCATTGATATTGGCCAGTAAGCATTTCAATGTTGAGCTTCTTCGATAGACAACGTTAATTATGAATTAATGAAAAAAAAAAAAAAAAAAAAAAAAAAAATCAAATCCGCCCCAACAAATGA
>JAOVVO010000866.1:0-30829 GCA_028564675.1 Onchocerca lupi | reverse complement strand
TAATAATAATAATAATAATTTATAATAATAATAATAAATAGCAATAATAACAATAGTAATAATAATAATAAATATTTTATCATACTTGCATTTTTCGTCTCAATTTTAATTATCCATAAATAAAAATCATATTTTAGCAAACAAATTTAAATCTTAATCATTGTTAGGGCTTATTTAAAAAAAGTAATTTTAGAAAACTGAAACTAAATACGGAAAATTATTATAAATATAAAGATTATATGCAACAAAATTTTTCCTGAATTGTGAAATACATGAAAATATTGATTTAATCAATTAATCTTCTCATATTATCATGTCAATATCACTATATTGATATGCCAAATATCATCATATCAACAGCTACATCAAGATATCAGTTTATTAATAGATAAATATCCAAACTTGATTTATCAATGCCAAATATTACAATGTCAATATCTATATCCAAATATCAATATATCAATAAACCAATGTCCAAATATATCATCGTATCATTATCAATTTGCTGTGTAATATGCCAATATCTCAATATCATCAATGTGATCAATTAATATCCTAATTTCTCACCAGTTTAATGAACCGAGTGTTTTGAGTGTAGTTTGATCGATGCTACTCAAAATGTTTAATCGAAGAATTGGTACATTTCTCAATGCAAAAATATATTGTAATTAAGATAGATGTTAAAGTAGTAATTGAATATTTTAATAAATCTATATTATGGAAAGCAAAAAGAAATTATCAGTAAATTGATAAAAATTAACCTGCATATAATCAGTTATTTCTTTTTTTTTTTGTCATATAATTATACAATTAAGTCTAGTAATATTTCTAATAATAATAATAATTAATGATTTGCTATGTTATTTACACATTTAATCGATAATATAATTATTAATTACTTATTTCATTATTCGCTATGAAAACTATTAAAATGCACCATTGCTTATAAAATAAATTTTTATAAAGCTGAAGATTATTTAAACAAAAAAAAAAAACAATTCAATGACAGACATATTGATTAATAAATATCAAATAAAACTTCTAAAATAAAACAAAAACTCGAGAATAGCAAAACTAAAGTTGCAAAAAAAATTAAAATGCCGCATTAAAAGGGAATTTGTTTGGTATAGATTGAAATAAAAATTAGCAGCTTTGCAAGCCAAGAAGTAATAAGAGCCAAGCAAAATGCTTGGCTTTCTCTGAAAGGCTTAGAAGAATTCCTTGCTGTACGATAAAATGCTGCGAAGCGTTTAGCTAAAATCGAAGAAGAGCATGTGACTGGGCGCAAAATAGAAATGAGACAGACAATTGTCACCAATAGGTAGATTAGACAATTGAAAAATGTCAAATTTCATATTTCTAAATTGAGTTCGTTTCCTCAATCTTTCATTCATTTCATTAATATCTTAATAAATATAAACAAAGTGCGGAAAACGATCAACTAGGCCATTTTGTGAAACAAAGTACGGAAGTTGACTAGACTAAGCCATTTAATGAAGCAAAGTACGGAGAAGATTGACTGGGCTATTTTATGAAACAAAATATCGAAGACGATCCCACTAAGCCGTTTAATGGCATCATAAATGAGCCATAAAAACGAAATGGAAATATCAATTTTTGGACGAAGACTTTGCCAATGTCAAATTTGTTATATATTTCTTCACAGTGGAATAAATATTTTCCATTGAAAAGTAACATTAAAAAATAAATTTTTTGCATTAAATAATTTTCTAAATTTAAATCTTTTAAATTTCATGATTTAAAAATTTAATTTGCTGTCACTTTTCCAACAATATAATTATTGAAAATCGATATCTTAAAAGCTACATTAGCTTAACATTCCCGAAAAATTTACAAATTTAAATTTTTAAAATTTATAAAAAGTTTCTCTTAAACTAGCAACAAGGTATATGAAAGAATTATTTTTTTGACACTAAATTTCAACCAAAAATGCCTCCATTTATTTCAAAGCGAAATATAAGAGGCAATAAATTTCTCACAATTTATTTATTTCCAAAATTTTTTAAAAAAAAAAAAAAAAAAAAAAAAAAACAGTGGTTAATCGTTGAAATCATGGAATGCTTTATAAAGCTTTCAAATGTTTCTTTCTTTTTTTTTAATTCGAAATCATTTTAATAAAAATAAATGAAAATACTTGTGATAACTCATAAATAATCCTATATATAGATTTATATCATCAACTAGCTGTAACCGGCTACGTTTAAACAGTTTAAACATTTAAAAATATTTAAACACATGTTTAAAAATGCCTATTATTCATATACCAGAATTCAATGTTGTTTGAAATTTTCAAATCAATCAGTAAGAATTTGAAATGCTGTGCAATGAGAAAGTAGGTATAGTCAAAAAAATTTAGTTCTGTGAAAAAAAAAAAAAAGTAGGTATATCTACGTAGAAACACGTGCCACCCTGAACGTAATATTGTATCAAAATATTTCAAATCAATCGTTGAAGAATTTGAAATATTTTGTGAAATGTAACAACGAACATTTACACTTTTTATTTATATAAATAATCTTCTAATCAACAAATTAAACATATTAATGGACAATTTTGATGTAAAATATAATACTTGAATGATCAATTTTGATGTATAATTTAAAGTTAGTATAAACGAGGAAGATTAATTTCTTTTAAGCTATTACTAAAAAAAAAAAACTTTTTTGAAGATTAAAAATATCAGAAAGCAGATGAATGATATCGCTGCTTTTCAATTATATTTCAATTTTTTTTTTCTTTGTAGTTACGAAAATGACTAATTAATGAAAACAATATCAAAGAACCTGATATTCTTAATTAGACTATTATGTTGAAATTTGCGAAAGAGAGAAAGGAAAAATTGCAAAAAAATAAATTGATGAAATAAATAATAAGTCGAAATTATTATTCAAATATTATTTTCCTAGCTTTCTTTCTTTTTTTTTCCTTCGATTTATATTTCCTTTTCTTTCGAAATTGTTTTAATATATCCTCAAAGGAATTGACAGAAAATAACCGGAAAACCGTTATACTTTTTTTTTGCCCCATTTTTCGTCTACAATTCCTGAAAACCATTAAAAGATCTAAATAATTTTGGGATTAATGTCAATACAGGACAATTTTTATCAAGAGATGAAAGTTGATTGAAAATACGGATGAGTCATAACATTAATTATCGATTAATTTTGTCTATATTACAATTTAAAAAAAAATTTAATGGAAATAAAGTTTGAAAAAAAATGGGTTTTTTTTTATTTTCTATGCATTTTTTACGTATGATATACGTAAAATTTTTGAAACATTTCATTCAGTTTTTATTTCCCTTATTTCTTGACCTTTAACCCCTTAAATTATACCATTGAACTAAACACATATTGATAAACTGATATGGCCTAAAATATTTTTATCAAATGAACATTAATTTGTAAGCTTAAAATGAACAGGAAGATTATAAAAAGGAAAAAATAATATTTAAAAAATGATGAATAATAAAATTTCAGAAGAAATTCTCAAATCTTGCATTTTCCAGTCATTTAAAACTTTTCTTGGCTTTAATTGGAAAATTTTATAAATAGCCAATGTTAGCACGAATATTTTTCTAACTATAATAAATAGAAAAGTTCAATTAAATTTAGATTTTATGTAAAATATTATTTAATTTTGAATTCAGCATGAATTTGAGGACAAAATTTTGGCTTAAAAAATGCAAACTTTTGTTTTATATAATTATTTTTTAATGTTTTATACTTTTAATAAAGTTCATTCTTTGTTTACTTTCTTTTTCTTTAACGTATCCTTTATTTTGCTCATTGAATGATTGATTGATATGATTATTGTAAGTGAAATTAATCATTATCAATCACTTTGTGATATCTTCGGAAAACAAATTTGCTGTCAACAATGATACTTTCGTAAACAAATTTGATATCAGCATTGTATCTTCAATTATCAATTTAATATCACCATGATATCTTGGAAAACAATTTTAATATTAGTCGCTAAACTATTCTGCCTGCATTATCCCTAAATTATCAATAATTTCATCAAATTTCAATAAATTTTACAAACTTGAAAGAAAAACATGGAAAAAATAATCCAAGAGTATCTAAATGTAATCGTTAAATAATATTAAATTTCTAATAATTTAAAGAAAATATCATCTTAAAGCATTAAATCAAATATATGACCGATTATTGCAATATGATGGCTTAAAATTTTCATATTTCAATTTGTATTAAAATTTACAAAATTCATTTATAAATATAAATTCTGAACTGATAACACACATCATTGTTATATGATTACTGATTGTGGATCGTTTAAAAAAAACTGTAGAAATCGATGAAGGAAACTGGTACGCCTGCTACTGTTGTTAGTGATGATTTGGACAGGAAAAAAAAGCGTAAATCTGTTGGAAAGCTTTTATTTAAGGTCAATTTTGTTTTCAAATTTAAATTTTCGCCTAAAAAAAGCATAAAATATATTAAAATTTTTTAATGTATAGACATCATTAAAATTAATGGACCAAGCTAAATTTGCATATTTCAAGTTTGATAAGATTATCTGAAGCAAAAATGACATGAAAAATTTGTTAAAAATGGATTTGAATATATTAAATGTTATATTTTGATAACATTATGAATAATTTACGATCAATTTGAATAATTTCTCCTATCAAATTTAAGACTTTTGCAAGAACAGTGATGTATTCCTTTTAGTTCTTTGCTTAATTAAGTAATATTGGTGATTTACAATAAATTAAATTTTATTTATTTTTTAAGATAAGTTAAAAAAAAAACTTGTCTTAGGTAGGCGAACGTATAGGTATCGTGGAACAGACACATTTAGCACCAGAATTTATTGTTGACATCGAAAAATATTACAAGTGAGTTAATGATTGTATTAATTATTTAAAAATTATTTCTTATTATCGAATTAACGACTAAATAAATCTTAAAAACAAAAAACTTCTATCTACTAGAAATAGAAGTTAATAGTATCGAGAAATTTTGGTCGTTAACAACCATTTTAATGGGAAGCTTTTTAAAATGAAATTAAAATGATTAATTCCTTGCTATTCCGGATTAATTGTTTTCCTAATTGACCATTGATGAATTTTTCATCTTCAAATCATGCAACATCTGAGCTAAAATAAGCAAAATTAAGGTAGTTCAAAAAAAAAAAAAAGAAAAAAAAGAACTATTCATCACGAAAGTAATGATTGTTACAGATATCAAGAAGATATAGATAAGCTGGTTGATCGATTGGAATTTGCCTTACAAAATGATGAAACAATTTTACGGCAAGGATTCATTGAATGTAGCGAAAAAGCAGATCCATATGAAATATTCGCCGAAAATATTAAAGCTTTGCGACCATTTCATAAAAAGAATATTCAGGTAATTGGAAAAAAGATTGGTTAAAATTAAGCTGAAATTTATTGAAATTTTCTTTTTATCCATTTTATAAATGTTGAAAAAAATCATCGTTACATTTTATTATCGATGACGTAAGTTTGAACTAATCAAATATGTTATAAATATATATTTAGTGTGAATTACTTATTTTTCTAAAAATTATTTGTTGTCATTGTTAATTCATTATCTTTATCACGTACGTGATCATTTTTTTTTTTTTTTGGTATACCGAATCAAGATGATGATAGATGTTTAAACAACAAATATTGTTTAAGTATTGATATTATAATCTTAACAATATTTAACCGAAATAATCAAAAATTTATAAATTACAATTCATTTTCAGACTTCCTTAATTCAAATTGAAGCAGTTGTCAGACGTCTAGCAATAATGAATCGAGAAATGCAAACTAAAGGTTTTTGTTAATAATTTTTAATTTTTCACATTCTTTCTAAATAATTCAATTAATTTGAAATTTTAGGTATAAACTTATTTTTGTTGAAATTACTCATTGTCAATGCTGCAAGCTTGTTAATGTGATAACTTTTTATTTAATTTGAATTTATCAAAGCTTCTCTAAAACTTTATTTCAAGAGTTAGCCATCTCATTATTTTTAGCTAAAAATGATGGAGTTAAATATTATGTAATGAACTATATTATAGTTCATGATCCACAAATTTTTAAGTTTTTTAAATTGTAAAGTTCATAAATTATTTGAAAAATTTTACCAATTAACAACAAATTTTTTCAGAAAAAAAAATTTTTAAATTTTAAGGCCGTCGATCAATTCGTAAAATGCGACGCTTTGTAACACAAGAACAATTAGCAATGATTGAAGCACAGAAGAAATTAATGCAAGCACGCGATATTATGGATGCGGCAAGACATGAAGTTCGATTTTGCTTTCTCGAAATGGCGATTGTTTTTTTTTTTCGCTAATTAACTTAAATCAATCGATATTTGTTATCTTCCAATGTATTAGTAGTAGATAGGATTTGATGCAATCTTTAGTCTCAATTTTTTTTTTTTTCATGTATTTTTAATTTAAAATAATCATTATTTTAAATTTTTTAATATATTGATTTTATGTTGGATGTAATCTTTTATTTAATTTTTCACTTTGAAATTTTTTGGATGAATTTTTTTTTTTTTATTTGACTTACTTATGAAAATCTTTTTACTTTTTTGCTTTCTTTTTTGCTTTTTTTTTAATTTTAGCTTAAACAAACACGAACAACGGAAACGGTCGAAATAAAAGGGAAATATTATGAACGTACGGTAAGCGAATTTGATCAACAAGCTGCTCGAGTTGCAGCATTTATCGAACATTTGCCTACTATCAAAGAGGAACATCAGAAGGAACTATTTGATGTATGTCCAATATTTTAAATAGCATTTAATTCATGTTTAAATTAATCATATTTTAATCAGTTGATTGTTTTTTTCACCAAGAATTTTCAGATAAAGCTAACAAATAAGTGTTAATTGTCTTATTTGACCATTGTCCGTTCCATTGTTTGGTTTGTCAATTTAATATTTCCTTTTTCCACCAAGAATTTTCGATAAAGCTAGCGAATAAATGTTGTCTTATTTGACCAAATAGTGACCATTGTTTGATTTGTCATTTCTGTAGCACGGACTGAAAACTGGATATTAAGTTAGATAAAATCAATATTTCCTTTTTCCACCAAGAATTTTCCGATAAAGCTAGCGAATAAGTGTTAATTGTCTTATTTGACCATTGTCCATTGTTTAATTTGTCATTTCTGTAGCACTGACTGGAAACTGGATATTAAATTTGTTAAAATCAATATTTCCTTTCAGTTTATTTATTTCACAATAATGCATTTGCGATTTGCAGTATTTTGAAGCACTTGGAAATTTTCATCAAAATGCAAATTTGCTGCTCAAAGAACATTTGCCAAAATTGAAAATTTCTCCATAATCATCCAGCCAAAGAAATATGCATATAGCTGTGACGAATGAATTTTTCTTAATTATCCGTTTTTCAATAAATTCATCATTCACTGTATTGCTTTATATCATATATTATTCGAATATCTAGAAATATTTCGATTTTCCGATTAATGATTTCAAGTTTTATTTTATAATATAATTTTCGAATTGCAATAAAAATTATGGACTTATTGATGTTTTGGTTGCTTCGATAATTTTTTGTTTTGATTTTAATTCATCCATTCATATTAATCCAACATTTAAACAATCTTTAGGACAAATATTATTTTGCTATCTTCCTTTATTAGATCTATTTTAATTTTCGTCTTCTTTTGGCTTTTCAAATTTTATTTGAATTGATTTATTGATATAATACAACTTAAAGAAAGATAAAATTGAACTAGCCTGAATCGATAATTAAGCAGGAAATTAAATACAATATAAAAATTATTTTAATTATTAAATATATTCAACTAAAGATGAAAGCATTTTGCTCAAATTTTGGCTTTATTCATTCCAGATTTTTGATAAATTACTGAAAATAATTAGTTTGAAACATTTTACTGGAAAAAAAAAAAAAGGAGAAGAAATGTCAAAAATGTTTTTAAATTGTAGGAATCGTTTCTTATGATCAGCTATATTTTTCATTCGATAAAAAAAAAAAAAAAGAAAAAAGGAAAAAATTGTCATCAGTTGGAAGTTACGAGAACATTGCAGAGTTGATGAAGCGAATTTAACGAATTTACTTTTTTTTTTTTTTTTTATTTATTGACGACTAAAAATTTTCAACAAAGAAACGATATCCTAATGAAGATTTCTGACAAGCAAATAACAACAATACTTAAAAAGAAATCGATAAAAGAAAAAGATAAAATTAAAATTTTTATTCTAGAAAAGTGTAAGGAGAATTTCAAAACGAGAGAATTTCTTTTTCTTAAAAAGAAAATAGAAAATAATGGAAATACTAGAAGATTTTAATCTACAAAAAGAGTTAATTTAGGGAAAAAAAAATGGAGCAAATATTCAATAATTTCTTATTATGAATAAGTGAATTTTTTTGTTTTTTTTTTTTTTTCAGTTCTGTGAAATGTATTTTTATTGTAATTAGAAGTTAAATAAAATGAATAAATGAAATATTTTTGAAGTGAGAGAATAAAATTTTAAAAATTAAATTACAATCGAAAGATGAACAAACAAGAAGATGGCATTTCTTATTTATTTTTTTTTTTTTTTCATCCTTTTTTCTTCTCTTTTTTCCCGTTTTTCCCGTATCGACTCCCCTGGTAGAACGGAACAAAAATTTAGGATAATAATACGAATAAGAAGAACGAGTTTTAAGACGGTTTAGATCGCAAAATTCTTCAATATTATCATCCAATTTGTGATTCTCTTTTTTCTTCCCAAAAATTTTCATCAATTCTTCAAACATCAGATACCGCGATAGATCGGAATCGGAACAATATCAGTTCTCTATTCGACGATTAATCTATCATTATTCATATCACTGCAATCATTATCATTCATTACTACTACCAATATAACTATCAGAAATAACCGGTTTCAAAACCTATTGTTTTTCATATAAAAGCTATCGTATTAAATCGAAAAATTCATTATTATTATTTGCAAAATTATTTCTATTTTTGTCATGAGATAGAGTCAATATCGAAATTTTAGTATTTCATTTGTCAAACCAATTAACTAAACAATTGCTAATTAGTTTGATAAAGTAACTTTCTTAGAATAATTAGTGATTGAAGCATATTTTAAGAAATTCGAATTTCATAGAATTTGTAACTAAGAATATCATAATTTAATTTTGACTAAATAAGAATAGCATTATTTGATTTATTCTATAATAGTGAACCGTGAATTTCAGGCTTATTTAATTCATGACTAAATAAATCATAATTTATGATAAGATTTGATATGAAAAAGATTAAATGTCATTTGAATAAATTTGATGGGAAAAAGATTATGCGTCATGTTATATGTCGATTTTTACGTTTTGATCTGACAATTTAAGCATAATTTTTCTTAATTTAATGACAATTCTATGATTTAATAAAAGCCAACTTAAATCTTATTTCTATTAAAAATTTTATTTCCAGTATTTTAGACGATATTCCATCTGAAAATTTGATCATAATTATGATCGGTGTAAAAGCAGCTGCTTTTTCATCGATCATTATTTCGATGATCACGATAATTTTCATCTTTGCTGAAGTACATCAATTTTTTGTCTCCATTGTGACATTAAAATATAAGCTAGCCGTAAATATGGATGAATTTATGGTAATGCAAGTGAGTTTATTTAATTCATCAAATTTTTGTACCATAATTCGAAATTAAATTATATCATAGCAATTTTCATTTCTCAATTTTATCTAATTTAAACAAAAAATTTCATCACATTGACCTGCGAACTTTTTTTTTTTCTTTTTTGTAATATAATATTCGTGCAAAATATAATTCATTTCGACAAACCATCCATGCGTATTTTTAAAATTTTCACTAAAATGATAATGAGGTGTATTAGTGGATCTCTGATAAAAAAAAAAAAAAAAAAGAAATAGACAATAAACGATTATTATATGACCAAAACGTGCATCAGAAAATAATTTTCAAAATCTATTTTTTAGATTATTTTAATAATTTGAAAAAAAAAATTCGCAAAATTAGGAGAAATATGTTTTTTGAATTACAGATTTATTTCAATGTTTTTTCTATTCACAATTTCTTATCACTTACATTGGTTTAAAAAAATAAATAAATAAATTCCAAAGATTTTTGATTAAATTCTGATTTTAAATTTTGTTTTTTGTCCAAAAACAGTTATGATAATAAAAGAAAATATTATGAAATATCATAATTTGATATGCCACAATCATAGAATTGCAGAATGAGCGATAAATTTAGTATATCGCAGAATAATATGATATTATAATTTAATCTTAAAACACAATAATCCTGAGAAAAGGAGAAGTTTTGATTACCTGGGCATTTGATAATTAAATAATTGATAATTAAATAGATTAAATCGATATCTGGAAATGATCAGGATGAAGAATTAAATAATGGAGAATGAAATAAGAATGAAATGCTGGATAAGTTATAGATTCCAGCCTGAAAATTAAGCTATAAGGTTTTATGTTCTGATCCATAATACAACTTAGCGATGTATTTTATCAGTCAAAATGATAATGAGAACGAAATAACTTTCTAATATAGTTTCAAAATTAAAATCAAAGCAATAAATGTTGAATCGTGGATTTAAAACATTTTGATAGTTTGTAAAATTATATGTTACAAGTTTTTTTGCTACATTTGATTCTTTCAAATTTATTTCTTTAAAAAAAAATCTCAAAAAATTTTAAATTTATAAAATATTTCAGGTAAGAAATCTTATAATTTTCAATTTTTAAATAGTTTATTTATAATTTTTGTATTTTTTATAGTTTTATTTTAGCATATCAAAAATTTTGAATGAAAATATTTCATTAAGCATAAGAATATGTTTTACAGCAATTAATATAAAAACTATGAAATTATTTTTGAAAATCAGTAATCAAATTAATAAGTACAAAATTCATATCTTCATGTAAAAGTTCTGTAGGATAAAATCTGGATGGAATTGCAAGGAGCCCGAATGATACAACAAACGACACAAAAACGTCCGGTTCGTCAAGCACCGAATCCAAAATGCAGTAAATTTTGGATCAAAATTTGATCAAGCTATATTTTTTAATTTCAAATGAATTATTGATTTTTTCTCTTAGATTTTTTGTTTTATTTTAATTTTAACTAATATTAATTGATTAATTGTTATAGATTGTGACACATCGAATCGTTGTCCACCAGGCCCACCTGGTAGAGCAGGTATGGATGGAATGGATGGCATGCCTGGCCGACCAGGCCCACCGGGTGAACCGGGTGTTCCGGGAATTGCTGTGCCAATTGAATCAGTGAAGAATCATGGTTCATGCAGAGTATGTCCACCAGGACCACCTGGCCATATAGGATATCCGGGACCTCCTGGAGCACCAGGATTACAGGTACTTTTTTACTTTTAATAATTTTTCGAAATTGTTCAACAATTTATTGAAATCATTTTATCCAGTCAAATTTTTGATAAATTAAAGATTGCAATTTAACTCGAAAATCTTAGCAGTTTCAAAAAATTATCATTTGCAGGGTACACCAGGAAATGACGGACTTCCAGGGCATCCAGGTATGCCTGGTCCAGTTGGACCATTAGGTGATAGTGGCGAAACAGGACCAGTTGGCAAAGAAGGACCAGTTGGACCGCCAGGCCGAGAAGGAATACATGGAATGCCAGGTCCATCAGGTGAACCTGGTTCACGAGGTCCCCTTGGACCTAAAGGTTTTATGGGGCCACCAGGAAACGCAGGAAATCCAGGTACACAAGGTCCATTGGGACCGCAGGGAGAGCCTGGGCAATCAGGTCAGTTCTGTTTGACTTTTTTTCCACGATAAATCAAATCTACTGGTAAAAATACTTTTACACATGGTCAGTTTTTTTTTTTCTTTAGTATCTTTAGTTTAACTAATTTTTCGTTGCAACAGCGGCCAATAAGTGATAATATCATTCAGGTCAACGTGGCTATGCTGGCATTAGCGGTGGTCCAGGTATGCCAGGTTCGCCAGGTGAAGATGCTGGATACTGCCCATGTCCACGTCGACGTACAAAAAAAGTCGTTAAAGTCGCAGCCACCACATCGTAACATTTACGAAAACCAAGGGACCAAGGAATTGATATTGATGTTAAAATATCATAATTATGCTATATATTATGATAAATGATTATTTCATGAAATATTAATCGTCAATCAATCATAAATAACAAAATGAATACAAATTAAAGAATTAATCCTTAGAGAAGAGAATGCAACTAATTTTAAGTAAAACTGTAAAAGTTTTTGTTTTGTTTTTTTTCTAGATTCATTAAAATTAATAAGCCCTTAGCAGAAAAAATGTAAAGTTTGGTTGAAATTAGATTTAAAAACACAAAAGAAGACTAAAATGATCCAAAAAATTACTTAATCATGACAATTATATAGAACTAATTTTTAGACATAATTACTCAAATCTTTTATGATTATAATTAAGAAAAGAAAAAGCTTCAAAATATTGAAAAAAAAAACTAATTCTTTCCATTTTTTTCTTTATTTATTGATTTTTCTTACTGAATTTTTTAATACCATAATTGTTTTAGTAGTATATGCAGTAATATTTGTAGTGCTTCGATAACTGATTTTCAATAATTGATTAATTCAATATTGATCCACTTTATCATTCTTGATATATTAAGTTTGGGCCATTAATAATACAAATAAAAAGAAAAAATTTCTTCGTTTGATTTACTTAAAAATATCATGACAATAATAAATCGATAGATAAGTTAAATTGAATAATTATTAAATGATTAAATTTATTGATTCATCAAAATTTAATGATAATGAAAAAAAAAAAAAAAAACTAATGGTTGAATAAATTTCGATTTTTTTCAAATAATAAACTGCAAATGATAAAATGTCACATAATATTAATTACCAATGATAGAAATTCAATTTTAATTATTACCTTAATTCATATTTTCTAAAAATATATCATTAAAAGATATTAAAGTCAAGAATATTATTTTCTTTCTCGATATACTTTTTTCAGCCTACTTACTGTATCTTGCAAATTAGTTGTAAAAACGAAAAAATGAAAAATAAGCTATTCTGATTTTTTCTAAGAAACATAATCAGAAAATTATGCAGTAAAATATCGCAATTACTTTTTTTTTTTTTTTTTTTTGGGAAAGGATTCTTAAAAAAAAAAGGGGCGAATTTTATTTTTCGCTAGATTACTCAATGCATTTGTACTTTGAAGGACATTTTTGTGTCTAAAAAAATTTTTTTTCAAATATTACAAAAAACCTTTTAATAAAATAGATATTGTTGTATGAATAAATTCATGCAAATTATTGGATAATCTATTTTTGCTTTAATTGTTCCACCAAAATGATTATTTTTAATTAATATTCATTCCAAAAAAAAAAAAAAAAAAAAAACCTTTTACCAATGAATCATACTGTAAATCTGAAAATGGTTCATCCATTGCGATATGATAAAAATTAAATAAATTTTTCCGGGATTCATTTGAGCCTAAATTATTCAATGATTGAAAAAAAATATACAGTAATTTTCTCATTTTTTTTTCAGAAAAAAATGGAACAAATTTTAGATTTTTAATTAGAAAAATTGACATATTGAAATGATTAGACTATTTTAAAGATTTGATAATATATTGATATGATGCATAGATTCAATTCATTCAGTATATGAAAATATTTGTTTTCAATGAACATAAAATCATACTAAAAAATTTAAATATAAATTATTAAATATTCGAGAATTGAACTTTTTATCAATGCGAAATGCGAACAAAACATGAATGAAATCGATGAAGATTTAGTAAAAGTGATCTAAGAAAACTAACATTGAAAAATTTGTTGTTAACTTTCGTGTAATTAGAAATGATGATATTGCAATTCGAATTTGTAAAAAATCTTTTATTCATTAGAACTAAATTTTCGGAATGAAATAAAAGAATGAAAGAATTCGCATATAAATGAATAAACGGATTTGTACATGGAATGTATTTAATAAATCGGTCAATAGCTGCTTTATAATGAGATGTCCCATTTTTGGTCAAAAATTTAAATTTCATCATCCATTAATGTCATGATTGAACAAATGGAAATAATGTTTTATGTCAATTTTTATCTGCTAAAATGGTATTTAAAAAAAAGGAAAAAATTATTTTTCCTGAAATTAAAGGATTCTTTAAAAAATAACGATGTCATTATATCTGCAAAATTTACGTAGATTTAAATGTTGCAAAATAAATAGTTTCCGAAATTCCACATCATAATCATGGATGATCATTGAAAAAAATGTGACTATACAATTTAATCAATCGATCTTTTTTAATGAAAGTTTACAAAATTAAAAATTGAAAAATACAATCCTAATTCCTGCTATCAACCGAACCATATTTATCTCATTCCTCATCATTATATCATATATTCATTTATTCATTCATTCATTCATTCATTCATTCATTCATTCATTCATTCATTCATTCATTCACTCATTCATTCATTCATTCACTCATTCATTCATTCATTCATTCATTCACTCATTCATTCATTCCTTCATTCATCCATTCATTCATTCACTCATTCATTCATTCATTCATTCATATTCATTACATTGATTAATTTAATTCCTGCTCTTAATAATAACATATAAAGAATTGTTTGATTCTAATAAATTTCCTGTGAAAACAAAATTTGATAGAAAAAATTTTTGAAGGAATAAAATTTGCTCGCAAATATTACCCAATGTTTATTTTACTTAATCATCATCAACAAGAAAAAGAACCATTTAGTAGAAAATTTCTTCATCCAACATAAAGATATTTCTCGAATGCTAATATTTGCTACCAATCGGTATGATTCCTGTTTTGCTTGCTTTTTATTTTCTTCCTTTTTTTTTCGAGATTTTCTTGTCTTTTCTTTTTTTTTAATCTATTTATTAGCATTTATCAGTTTATTTTCAATAAATTCTACATATTTGAAACCGAGGAAAATTTCCTTTCCTTCTTTTTTGTTTTTTTTTTTTTTTTTTTTTTTTTTTTTTTTTTTTTTTTTTTTTTTTTTAATTTTAGTATTATAAAAAAAAAGATTTCTTCATTTTCTTTTCTTTAATCTTTTTTTCAAATATTTCTTTTTTTTTTTATACTTCAAATATTTCTTGAAAGTAAAAAGAAAAAGAAGACAAAAAAAAAGGAACAGAAATGATAATATGAGAAGAAAAACAATTTTGACCAAATAATTTTTATAACGATTAAAAATCAATTTTAATACTTTCTTTTTTAGCTTAAAAACAAAAATGATTTTAGCATAAAATACTAAATATTGAATATTTATATATATATATATATCGGTTTGTCTGTTTAGTTTGTCTGCCCAGAGAACCAGTTGTTGATACAATAATAGAAAAAAAAAAAGAGATAAAAAAAAATTTTCGACATTTTGAGCTGAAAATTTGTTTGATTATAGGTTTATTGAGGCATTATTCGACGATACTATTTGGAGGAAAAGGGAGAAATGGTTATTGCTCGGAGGACTGTCACAGTATTCATAAAATTACCTTTTACAGGTAGGGAAAACAAGAAGATGAGGAATGGTGGAGGATAATTGAAGGTATCACATCATCAGTAATTACTTACTTTCCTCATCCAAAAATATTTTAAATATCCTATCCTGTTTGTCATCATTATTATTATTATTACGATTATTATTATTATTATTATTGTAAATATACCGTTATTATTATTTTTATGTTATTTTCTTGTTGTTATTATTGCTACTATTGTTGTTATTGTTATTATTATTATTTTTAGAGACAATTTTTGAAATAATAAAAAAGAAAAAGTAAGAGTTTAGTAGTAGGAAAAAAAAGATGTATTTTAGAAAGTATCAGTAGTATTTTTCCATGCATCATTTTTATAGAACATCGATAATTTTTCAAAAGTAACAAACAATTTTTCAAATTAATTTATCATTTTTATTCTTAATTCTTTTTCACAAATTATTTTTTTTTTTATTTTTATGAAAATTAATCAGTTCAAAAAATTGTTTAAGTAAGCATAATAACAGACCTTTGCTTTTTGAAAATTTAATTGACTTTTTTTTTTTAATTTTTAAGTGAAAATTGAATCGTTTGTTATTTGCTTTTCTTTGAAACAAGATTTTAGTAGCTACTTTTTGATAAATTCATCCAGTCCTATAAAAGTTAAACAATTTTTTTTCTTTTTTTTTATTTGAAATTCGATTGAATGAAATTGTTGATTGAACAAATATTTCCAATTCTAATAAAACGAAACATTTTGAAAAAGAGGTAACATTAAGTAAAATGCATATTTTCTTTTTTTTTTTTTTGTTCTTTTCAATTTTCTTCTTAATTCTTATGTGCAACTATTTGCTGGCAATTTTGATTTTAAAAAACCAATTATGAAATCAGCCCATAGAAAAATTTTAAATTGTTCAAAAAATGAACAATTTTCCGCATTTTATTCAAAATTAAATTGCACAAATTTTCTCGGAATACTAAAGCATATTGTCATCATAAATATTGCAATGAATGGTGTATATGTGATACTGGAATGCCAGAATTTTCTTGATAGTAGTTTGATCATCTTGATAGTTAAATGCCCGTAATCCTCGAAAGGAAAAAAAGCTTTGAATAAATTCAATCATAAATTCCCTTATTAATCGAATCTTAATTTCCATAAATTTAGTCCTAAATTTCCTTCATAAATTGTCGAATATTCTTGCTTGCTTGATAAAGTCAAATTTGTTGAAATATAAATTTCCAGTAATCCTTATTCCATTTATTGAAATTTATTGAAATGATAGAAATAAGTGTGTTTGAAGAGATTATATCAACAAAGCAATCTTTTGAGAAGAAAAAAAAAAGAAGAAATTTGTTTGTTTTTCTTGCCCAAAAACAATTTTCAGTGAATATCGAATTAATCCTTGACAGAATTTTGTATAATCAAACAGATTGTTGATTTGTATGGTGTGATAAAAGTTTGCTTGCAATTTTTTATTGTTGTTTATAAGTTATTTAAGTCGTTAGAACTGAAAATACTTATCATTTCAATTTCAAGATGCTCATCATTTCAACTTCTAAAAATTTCATTCATTTCATTTTTCAGGACAACAAAATAATTGAAAAATAAATGTTTAGCAATTTCAGATTCTGAAAATTCCATCTATCTTGTTTTATAGGGCAATGAGATGATTAATAGAATTAATCTTCTGGTGTTGGTGTTTCAGATTCTGAAAATCTCATTTTTTTTTACTTTGATTACTTTCATTTGTTAAAATAAGAAGGCATGTCATTTGTTTCCGCTCCGATGTCGCGTCAAGCACTTGGTGGACGACTACGTGAATCAACTGGTAATTTAAATTCGAAATTACGAACTATTAGAAGCCATGTTTTTTTCCTAAAATAAACAAAAAATTTGATTTTAAAATAGGAAATGCATAAAAATTATTGAAATGAACAATTTGTCAATTGTTTATTCTTCTATTTTAGTCACAAATGGTCGTACCATAAAGTTTGTTACCGAAGTTGGATCGACAACATCGTTGACAAGTGTTGGAATTTTAAGTAGTGCATCACCATTTGGTCAACATGCTGCAGCTACTATACGTGATAGCCGTGAACGTGAGAAAAAAGAGATGAGTGATTTGAATGATCGTTTAGCTACTTATATTGAAAAAGTAAGTTAATTAACTTGCAAAATTCCACGTAATTAACAATTAATTAATTTAAATCATAATTAATTTACACCAAGTTAAAAAAAAAAAAAAAAAAAAGGATTTTGAAGAATTCAAAGTTATCAAGAATTTGTAATTCAAGTGGAATTAGTCTTAAAGATGATTGTTGATCAATTAATCGATTGATTGGTCTGTGGGCCTCAAACATTTATCTGATAATAACTAAAAGTATTTGAATTAAAAATTCAATTGTTTCGTTTTTTCTATATTATCCTCTTTAGATTGATATAGAAATTAACTTAAATGTTCTCGTTTATTTCATCAATTTATCACGAAATTGATTGACCTGTCTTGTTAATAATCAATTTTTGGTAACATTGAGTAATAGTAGTTTTTAAAAATGAACTATTTCTTTTACAATATTTTTTAAGATCTTCGTCTTTTTTTTTGCTTTTCGGACACTTTAAAATTTAAATTGAGAACAGAAATTCTTGAAATCATTAATAAATTTCCATACCTAAAATTTAACCTTGAAATTCCACTATAAATATAAAACTCAATATTAATGATGTTGCTATAAATCGTAAGTTTAGACTGAATTGCTGTTTGCTATTGATTATAATGTGAAATAGTTGACAAAAATAGGTAAAATTGATTTACTGGCATTTCTTTTGAAATAACAAATTTATGACTAAAATATTCTTAAGATAAAAGATAAAAGAAATTTATAAATAAATGAATAAAAGAAAAGGAAACAAAGCATTTAAGAATTTCTGTTTTCAATTATAATAATGTTATGAATTTTGAAATTTTCAAAAAACATTGCGAATTTATTTCACATGAAAGAGAAGAAGTGTATTTTGTCAAAAACATTTTGTTCTTTTTTCTTTTAGTATTCGGAAGTAATTAATAAACCATTTTTTAAAATAATAATAAATAAATAATAATCTTAATTAATCTTGCAATAATTATGAGCAATAATGTTGAGCAACAATATTATTGTCTAAAATATTTACTTGGTATCGTTTTATGAAGTAACAAAATAAATGTTTCTAGAGAATTTTAAAAGTTATGCAATTCTTTCAAAAGCATGATTAGGTTAATTTATATTCTTTAAAATAAAATGTTCAAATTTACAGCTCTATTTTTCTTCCTTTATTTTATTTTTTTTTTTATTTTAAATTCCTATCGTTCAATGTTTGTAGTCGACAAAAACTAAAAGATCTTTTGTAAATATTCTGCATGATAAATGTCGCATAAGCTGATGATAAAAATTGCAAAATAATTTTGCAATGTACTGTACTTCATTTTTAAAAAAAGAATTGAATAATAATTTAAATTAAAATGATTGCATGAAAGACAGCAAATATATATTTCTGCACTGACACAATTAAGCATAGTTAATCAGACAATGTAATTATTATTAATTTAAAATTTAGAGCAATAATTAAGATACTATAACTTATCTTTTGTATAGTTAAATTGAATTATTCTGAAATTCTCGATAATGTGAATAGTTAAAGTTTGTCATTAATAAAATGATGAATTGATAGTAAAAAAGAAATTTAGCTAATTTCGAAAGTTAAATTTGAAAGTGTTCGTCTATTTAGAGTATTTAAATTTAGAATATGAAAAACAATAAATCAAATTGTAAGTTCTTATTTGAAACTTTACTGAAATTAGCCTTTTAGTTTAATTCATGAAATAGTATTAAAAACAAAAAAAAAAAGCAAAATTCTAAATTAAAATATCATTTAAAGGTTCGTTTTTTGGAAGCCCAAAATAGAAAATTAGCAGCAGATTTGGATCTTCTTCGTGGCAAATGGGGAAAAGATACTTTCAATATTAAGCAAATGTATGAAGGAGAAATTTCGGTAAGAATTGTCCATCTGATTTTCATGAATTGATTTTTTTCTTTCTTTTTTTTCATATACAGTTCTAAAATTTGATTTCATTTCATTATATAAAAGGTACAAAGATTAGTAGTAGATGAAGAAAGAATTTTTTTTTTCGGCACACTTTTGAAGTTTAATTATTTTTAAATATAATCTAATGACTTTTAGGATGCTCGTAAATTGATCAATGACACAGCAAAACAACGTAATGATTTGGAGAAGCAAATCCGTAAAATGCAAGATGAATTAACTGAATATCGGAAAAGGTACATTTCCATAAATGTATAAAAGCAATTTTTCCTTTTTTTTTTCCTTTTTAACTTTTTTCTAATTTTTTTATTTCAAGTAAATTGTTTCACTTATTTTATCTTAAAAAGAAAAAAAATTATAAATCTTTATATGGCAATCTTTTGATTATCTGTAACTTATTGCAAATATCGAATATAGTTCATTATTCAAATTTATTTGACGACGAATCAGTCTGATTCCAATCATTCAATGGAATTTCGTCAATTCAAAAAAAATTTATCAAACTTAAATTTTACAAATGTTCAAAATATCATAGATATGAAGATGCATTACGATCAGGTGAGATAGATCGTAAGAAAATGGATGACATGTTTTCACAGCTTGCACAAATCGAAGCTGAAATTAACGCATTGCGACGTCGTATTACGGAATTGGAAGAGAAAGTGATGAATATCAAAAAAGATAATCAGCAATTATTAGGAGAATTGCAAAGAACACGAACTGTTTGTCTTTAAAATTTCCTTTTCATTCTCGCAAATTTTTAGGATTGTTTGAAGGATTCTATTTCATCTATGTTTTTCTTTTTCTTTTTTTTTTTTTTTTTAATGATTTAAATATGTTTTTTTTTATATAATTTTTTTTTAGTAAAATTACAAAATTTAATTCTTTTACAATTAGCTTATAATTATTCAATACTAATTCAGTTATACCAAAAATCATGAAATTAATTGTAATGACTGAAAGAATTATCATTATTTAGAAGATTAAGATTTAATTTTGTCCTGATTTAACAATTTTTAAATGATGTAAAAGGTTAATATAGATAGCAACATAATGCCTAGCAAATATAAATTAGTAATGTCATTTGTTTTGTTTTCATAGTATAGAATGTGCTCTAGAATGTTATCATGGTATTGAACTCAATTACAAGAAATACTCGAGATTATACGATAAGTGTTAAATCTTGTTACTGGTCAACAATGAAAATTATCTTATTCCAAGATAGCTAAGATAGAATTTTGAAGGATGTAGATCAGGAAACGCTGAATCGTATTGATCATCAAAATCAAGTGCAAACACTATTGGAAGAAACTGATTTCATTAGGCGTGTTCATGAACAGGAAATACGTGAACTGCAAAGTATTGCTGCTCGTGATACTACACCCGAAAATAGAGAATTTTTTAAGAATGAATTAGCATCCGCAATTCGTGATATACGCGCTGAATATGATCAGGTTTCTTTTATAATCTTTCATTTTAATTTAATGATTCAACAACAATTCATATTTCGATTCGTTGCCATTTGATTTATTACGGAATATATTATAAATTTCGGTTCCTAATTTTACTTCAAATATTTATGCGAATGATTTCAGATAACAAATGTCAATCGTACGGATATGGAATCATGGTATCGTTTGAAAGTGCAAGAAATTCAAACTCAATCGGCAAGACAAAGCATTGAACATGGTTACGCTAAGGAAGAAGTAAAAAGATTACGGACACAACTTGCTGATCTTCGGGGTAAATTGACTGATTTAGAAGGACGAGTAAGTATCTCATTTATAAATCAATATAAATGTAGTATCTATAAATTACTAATCAATATTATTTATACTACTTAACATCAAAACATGTCATAATAATTGATATCATCCAAATGAAAAAAAAAATACAATTCTTAATAAATATTAACGTTATGCCATATTTGTAAGTATTATTATGATAAAGATAAATGTTGAATGTAATGACAGTTTACTTGATACTCAAGATACATATTAAATTAATTTTAGAATTCTTTGCTTGAAAAACAGATTCAAGAACTAAACTATCAGCTAGAAGATGATCAACGTTCGTATGAAGCAGCACTAAATGATCGTGATGCGCAAATTCGAAAAATGCGCGAAGAATGTCAAGCTCTGATGGTTGAACTTCAAATGCTTCTTGATACTAAGCAGGTAGGTAGAGATCTTGATAAATTGCTTTATCATTGATTTTCTTGATTCCTCACAAATTGCAACGATCAATTTCTTTTTAAATTTAACTTCAGCAGATATTTTTGTGGAATTTTGTACCTAATAATTTGTACTATAAAACACAATATTTTCAAAATAAAAAGTTAATCGTCGAGTATCAAATAATTTTTGTATTTATAATGTTTGTATCAAAGCTACAAATATGTTTGTTTCATTGATTTTTCGATTTTCTCTTTCTTTTTTTTTCAGACATTAGATGCCGAGATAGCAATTTACCGGAAAATGCTAGAAGGTGAAGAGAATCGTGCTGGACTGCGTCAACTGGTAGAACAAGTTGTCCGTACTCATGAGTTAACTCATCGAGAAGATAGCGGTTGGTTTGTTAGTAAGATTACTCAACATTTTCATGTTTTTTCAGATCATTGATAATGAAAAGAATTATCAAAAAATTTTTCTGGTATATCAAAAGTTGTTTTGGAAAAAAAGGGGAAAAAAAAAAAGGAACGCCCGTAAAATAACAAATTAACAAGAACTGTGGATAAATTTTTAACATAAAACAACAGAAAATCTGAATATTTCTATTACCGATTATATTTCCTTTCGATTTTTCAAAAATTGATTTTTTTTTGCAAATTAAATTTCCCATAAGTTTATTCCTGTTTATTTCACGAATCCGGAAATTTATAGAAGCGATGAGAATTATGAAAGGTGAAGCCGCATCCCGTATATCGTTTCAACGATCTGCCAAAGGAAATGTTTCCATTCAGGTTTTTTGTTCTTTTCGTTTTGTATTTCAAAACTGGTCGAATAATGGAAATTTTCAAGATAAATAAGGGCAAAAAAAAAAATTATTAATGTCGGATATTTCTAGGAAACATCTGCTGATGGCACCTTTATTATAATTCAAAATACGCATCGCGCTAAGGAAGAATCAATTGGTGAATGGAAATTAAAGAGAAAAATTGATGGAAAGAAAGAAATCGTATATACATTCCCTCGTGATTTCATTATTAAACCTGGAAAAAGTGTTAAGGTCTATCAATGCTTCAAAATTACTAAATTAAAAAGAAAAAATTTAAAAGTCTACGATGCAATAAACATTTTCGATTCTCCACAATTCTCCAAATGACAAAGAAAAAATTTTCAATCTTAAAAGACACTTTTTATCAAATCTTAACTTCTAACACACCAATAATTCGGACAGAAGAAAAAGTAAAACAATAAAATAAATAAAAGTAAAAACAAAACATTAAAAAAATAAAAATAGACCTTAAAAATAAATTAATTTAATTTTTAAGAAAAAGATGGAAATTCTAGAACTTTTTCATCAAGCACTTTTCCATCAAGTTTTTTTCTAATTTCTTCTTCGTTTACAGATCGTAGCTCGTGGCCATGGCATTTCATCACCACCTGAACAACTCATTTTTGATGGAGAAGATTCATTTGGATATGGTTCAAATGTTCATACAATTCTCTATAGTCGCGATGGTGAGGAACGAGCCACGCTTATTCAACGTTCAAGCCAAGCCTGAGAATACACTACCAATAATCCCATTACGAACTGGCATCGAATGAAATATTATTTTAATTGAATAGAAATGAAATAATGTTATTTGAAACGAAGAATTGATTGTTAAATGAAAACAAAATAGCATTACCTTTCTGTTTCTTGTAACAATCAGGAAAAATTAAACTTTTATAACTTAAAAAGCTCCCGAATTCCGATTTCAAAAATCTTTTAAAAAATATCATTTGAATTATTCTAAGCAACATCAGCCTTTTTTTCTATTACAGCTACAACATTCTACAACACTTGATATAATTCTTTTAACTATACCAATCCTTCTGATATTACTGAATCGAAAAATTCGTCCTTTAGATAAACTTATCCATTGTATGAAATTTTCAATAGTTATTGACAATAATTACATCTTTCGGATATTTTCTTCGGAAAATATATAATTCCGTAGGATCTGAAAAAATCCGAAAGTAAGATTATAAGCGAAAACCTGCTCCACAATGGATCTAAGATATTCGACGGCTGCTTGCTTGGCTTTAACACGGCTAAGATTTCCCTTCATCATCCATTTCAATCCAGCATCACTAGGTTTTGGCATATTTTTTAGCCGAACACGATTGCTCCAAAAGATGTAATTATTGTCAATAAGGAGTGTTAAAGGTTCAAGAAGCGAGATAATTTCAAAGAAAACGATAAACATGTTTACTTGCTAACGCCTTCGATTAACAGATAAAGAAAACGAGGCCGACCAATCATGAGGCGATCGATACTCCAATGTACATTGGAGATGAGGAGAAGAATCCCAGAAAGGATTTAAAAGGTTCGGATTTTGGAGGGAGTGTGTCTTCCACAAAAGTTGGTTATCAGAAAAAAGGGTAAGAGATGGACAAATGCTCACAATAAGCTTCAGTCCTTGTAACATTCCTGACAGTTAAAATAGATTTTAAAATTTCACACGATGAACTTAAGTTCTCTTAGCAGATCAGAAGATGAAGGAACAAAAGTCTTTTGTCGAAATATGGATAAGATAATTCATTTATCTACCGCAAATTCGTGACTATACAAAATATTTGGACTGTCCGTCATATTTATATTGTAAAATATTTCGGTTTTATCGATATGAATAGCATAAATAATCAGTACATAAAATTTCAAGTATTCTCGACCAGCAAATGTCTTTTAGCCTAGGATTTTCTGAAACTTTCTTGCCAGATAGAGCTTTACTATCTTCATCCTAATCAATTTCAATCATTAAGCTTAATTCGTCTCCGGCAGATTACTACTGTTCAATACCGATAAAGTTTTTTCTACATTTAGTGAATACCATCTCCATAAAGTAATTCTTGAAGACATAGCTGACTGGTACATTTCAGGAGAGTAAATGAATAATCATTATCTTTTAGATGTCAAAATCTAGAAGATTAATAGATCAGTGATTTCAGTACAAGAAGAAGGAGAGATTAACAGAATGGTCATTATCATTTATTTGAAAAAGAAGAAAAAGAGAAGATTCCTCTTTTTTTTTTTTTTTTTTTTTTTCTTTTTTCAGAAAGGTTTTTTAAAATAGAAAAGAAAACGTAAATTTGCTAACGAATTGTGTGTCAGATAGCTGCTTCTAGACATTAATTAGTAAATCCTCTTCGCTAATTAATCAATCCCAATAATATCAATAACAGATCTTCAATTCAACAAGAAATATATCCCTCCATTACATATGGGAGAAGAATTCTTAAAGTACTCGACGAACTATAAGCAGGAAATCATTGAAATCTCAGATTCCCTGGAAATTAAGAGGACGATATGGACTTGAGATTTAATCATTGCATTTATTTGCTAATGCGTCTGGGCCAACGGGGTAAATCGCGGTTTCGGCCATTTTGGTATTTGTGTGTCGTCAACCTACAATGCGTTTGTTGCAAGCAAGTAGGATGTGATTTGGTGCTGAGTTACGGTGCTTGCGTAATATTTTCCACGTAGTTCTTGTGCTTTATCAGGTTACAGTATCTCTGTTGTGGTAAATTTGATGCTTAATATCACAGCTATCACAACAGAAACACTAAAATTTGATAAAGTGCAGGAATCATGTGGATATTATTATAAAGTATAATGTTAACCGATAATATCAAGTTATGGTATTTCTGAAGTACCAAGTTATGGCTTTTTTTTAGATTGTCAGATTATGATACTTACTTCTATGGTAATAAAGAAATTAAGATTTCCGTATAATAGTTTGGGCATTCATGTTTATAATTTTCTATAAATTCGAAAATATCTTTAGAAAATGGAAGTTCGGTTAAGTGATGCTGAAAAGGTATTCATAATACATGGAGCGCAAGAGGGCTTACGAGCTGATGGACGTAGGTAAGTATGTTATTGATTATTTCAAATTATTTTAGATAAAATTGTGTATTACCATATTTTATTATCATATTCTCACATAGTTTTGCGACAGAATCGTGAATAACTTTTCTATTTTTACAAAATATTCTCTATCTTAGAAATTATCCATATCTTTTTCGATCTTATATTCAACAGAAGGAAAGTTATAGTTAACTCTTAACATAATTCGTAAACAATTATGGGTAAAGTTTCCACTCTAAGTTTCTGAAGAAGAAACTTAATAAACTCATTATGGTCTAGTCAGAGACAATTTTTCTTTTATTCCAGTGTTCCGCAGTCAGTTTTGTTGCTCTTTCTTTTTTATCCTTTTTATTATAGTCCATTCGATTATCGGCCGATAACAATCCAAACCGGTGTTTTAGCAACTACAAATGGTTCAGCACGTGTCCGAATAGGTTCAACTGATCTATTAATTGGTGTCAAAGCCGAATTGATCAATATGGAAAGTGTGGCTGATTATCGGAATCGGTTAAATTTCTTCGTTGATTGTTCGGCAAATGCCACTCCACTTTTTGTTGGTAGGTAAAAAACTGTACTTTCAATTAATTTTAAATATTAAAGTCATTAGTAGTTGAGTTAAAAAAAGTTTTTTCTGGTATTGTGCAATTACATGTCGATATAGGCGTAATAAGGAATTCTTGAAATAAATTAATAAGGTAATATCAGAATAAATAGCATTTCAGGTCGTGGTGGTGAAGAATTCGCTGATGAATTGAGTGCAGCATTGGATGCTGCTTATGACAATAATTATGTGCTTCCAGATTTGAAAAAGTAATTATAAATAATAATATTATTAGAAAGTGACAGTAATTTGAAAATAATCTGATGATTTAAACAAGTTGGATTTCTTCCTAATATTTTTTACCCCTTTAATCTATTTTCATAGATTGATTTTATCTCCGACGCATGCATGGAAGCTCTTTGTGGATATCGTTCTTTTACAGTGTGACGGTAATGTCATCGATGCAGCGGGTTTAGGGGTTGGTATAAAGTTCTTTCCTTTTTTTGTGGAATAATTTTATAAACTTCAAACAAGATATTGACAGAACTTATATTTACAGGCTAAAAAGTTAAATAATCTTTTTTTTCGGAGGCTTTACCGCTTTATATTACGTATAATCAGCAATCTTAGGTTAAAGCAGCGCTAAAAGATACGGAAATTAGCCAAGTTATAGTCAGGCCAGCCGATGAGGGAAAATATACGATTGATTTGCCAGACGATAATACCGTATGGAAACTAGATATATCAAGGTATAAATTTCAGATTTCATTCTTTTTTTTTTTCGTGAAATTATTATAAATGAAAATAAAATTTATCACTCCAATAGGCTACATGATGAAATCTCAATTAAGGAGCACTTTGTTGCATCCTTCTCCCTCCTTCTAACTTCTGCCTTCTCTCTTTCTCACTAAAAGGCTGTTTAAGCATAATTCCATTACCGTGGCATTCATAAATAACATTTATAATCATATTATTTCCCAGTCAAGTTTGGATTTACCAATTTTTTTGTCTGTTCTAGAGTCCCTTTATTTGTCAGTGTAAACAGACTTGGGACTGCTAAAATTGTTGACAATTCATTGGCAGAAGAAGCATGCACTCGCACATCTATTTGGATTGCTGTCGCCCCACAGTTTGTTTCCGATACCGGCCACAATGTACGTTTAATTTGAATTTTTTTGTTCCAAGTAAAAATATGATTCTTGTCTAGATTTTCTGAGTGATATATTCGATGTTTTCAAGATACATAAATGCGCTGAATTTGGTGATAGGTATATCTGTATTGAGCTGTTTTATGAGACGATACAGATGTGAAGATTTTAAATGCAAAATTCTTTTCAGAAAAGTAGTCAGCCTCCAGTGAAGCATGATAATTGCATAATTACATTTATGAGGCAGTGTGATGGTGGTACTCTTGAAATAGATTCACTTGGTTAGTATTTCTTTTTCTAGGTTAATTTTTTTGTTTTTTTTTTTTTTTTTCTTTATGCATTATTATTGTGGTGGAGCAATTGCAGTATTTTTTTGAAGTTTTGTATATGATTATTGTAGATTTTTTTTCGTTGTACAGGAATTCAAGATATATTCGCAATTTATTCATTTCTAATTTATAAAATGTCTCAAGCTCAGTTATAACAGTTCAATTGATTTTATCTCAATTTTGATTAATCATAATCTTAATTTTTGAAAATGGAAGAAAATTTCGAGAAAACAAGAGACAAAACATTTGCATATAAATATAGCTATTAACTTTCATATAATTTTTGAAAATAGAAGAAAATTTCGAGAAAATAAGGGACGGCAGTGTTTTCATATAAATATAACTATTAACTTTTATGCATTATACTCCGTACAGTTTTAGAAGAAATGATCAACATTGGTTTGAAAGTAGTGGGGCAACTACATGAAGCCCTTGATCGGAGGTTAATTGACGAAAATTGGATGGCAGAAAAACCTTTATCAACATTTTTACAATGAATAAAATATTTTTTTGGATGCGTATATTTAATTCGATAAAATAGATGATTTCGAAGTTTTCAAAATTTTATTATATTTTGCCTTTTTTGAATTGCAATTATCAACTTTTCCTTGGGGGTGCCAAAAAATATAATAGTGATTGTTTACAGATTTTCCAATATTTGATAATTGAATATGAGAGAGCTTCAAATAAGCTGAATCAGAATTTAATTAAGATAACGAAGGGAATGATTAGGGTGGAGCTCCATTAACATGAAAATTTGATAATTCCTTGTCAATTCATATCGTTTTCAAATAAGCTCAATTTATCCATCGTTGTTTTATGTATTTTGATCTCATTAAGATCACGTGCACTTCCCTTTTCAAATACATGCTTTTTTTTTTTTTTTTTTTTGGAGGTGATATTAGTGTAATTAAAAAGAATATGACCTGTTTCAGATTTTCATCTAGGATTTGAAAAAAACTGTACTTATCCAAAGCACCTTGTATGTGGTATAGAATGTTTTCTAATTACGTTCTGTTATAACCAAAGCATTACTAACTAAATCGTTACACAGCAAGTATTTCATGTCAGATATACAGTACTAACATAACTGTTGGTAAACAGACCTGAACACTTTTACAGCCAGATATTTCTTGTCAAGTATATAATACTAAATATAACTATTAGTAAACAGTACCTAAACATTCATGCAGTCAAGTATGTAGTGTAACATATCCACATGTGATATATCATGTACTGACAACCAATTATTAGTGATGCTTTGGCTACAATAGAACGTAATTAGAAAACATGACTTTATGGATTATCAGTTGTTGGCAACCAATACACATACTATTGTTGTTTGAAATTTCTGAAATATGTGCTAATTGTGGATTTGATTGTTCGTTTTAGGGAGAGCCTTGTTATGGTAAAATCGAGTTTTGATGTGAAGGTTTTCTTTTACAGAAGTTTATTTTTGTGTGTGTGGGTTGTGGGATTGTGATTGGTAATTTATCGACGATGGTGTCGATTATTTAGTTGCTTGGTAATTGGGGAAAATATTGTTCGAGATTATTTGTCGAAGTGGTCCGGCAGGTATTCTGGATGTGGATTGGTGATTGTGATGTTTTGCGAAGCCTTTTATCCTTGAATATGATAGCACAAAAAATAAGATAGAAGTTTAAATGGTAAGATAACAGTGGTAAGCTTGCGGTCTGGTTGATCAGCTGAGAGTGAATCATAACCAAATGTTCCCCCTTCTTCCCTTCTGGATTATTGATCATTTTCCCCCTTATCCCCCAAGTCCCCCCTTCTGGATTATTGGTCATTTGCTTATATAAAGTCCCCTTTTGGGGAGGCGAGGAAAGATTGCTACCTTGATATGGAGACTAATGGCATATGGAAAATTTATTTTGGATAGTGAATTGAACGGCAATTAAGAATCATTTGATATGAACCATTGCTGGGTGATTAAGAATTATATGGTCACTGGATATACGACCGTCGGCGCCAGATAATTTACATGAAATTTCAAAAGATAAGAATTGATTTGAGATTAGAAAATAATTAGAAGATGAGAAAATAATTTAGTATAAGAAAACTTCGATTCTTGCAATAGATTGCTAACATAGAAATTTCTTTAGCATCAAAATAATTTCGGATTTCTGTCACTCCCGATCGAAGTGTTCTTTCAAAGAGGAAGAACCGTAGTTCATAACGAAAGGTGGTTTGTTTAGTGACCTTTTCCGATCTTGTTTTGCCTATTAAGGGAGCTTGTAATGAACTCATAGGAATAATAACAATTTTTCTTCAATGGAAGGTCTCATAGCAGTATTGACAAAATAATGATTTGATGAGACCGAGTTTCAAATTGGTAGCGATCGACATAATTAATATTCCAACAATGCTTATACCAAGGGTAATCAGTCTCCAGTGTTTGGTGACTTCTGCAATTTCTTTTTGAACAATTTCCGTGATCTTTTTGACTTCGTCTTCCAATTGTTCTGCGTGCTCTTCTTCCTGGTTAATTAATTGCCAAAGAAAGTCTGACCTTTGCTGGGGATTTATTGAGTTGATTGCTTCGTGGGCTAGTGCTTCCAATTCCTCATTGATTTTTTCAATTCCAAATCTACTGATTATTTCTCCCTCAAAACCGACTTTTGTTTGATCTTATCCGATAAGCAAAGGGCGATCAGAAGCTTACCTTTAATTTCCTTATCATCACGTCATCGTTCCTCTGTAACAACAATTCGACGGCCGTTGTTGGATCAATGCGAAGTATCCACTTAATGACAGCAGGTTATTCCGATTTTGGCGGCTTTTTTCATGTATCTCTTTAATTCTTTTTCGAAATTCTTCGCTGTATGGTGTCGAAAACATGTTGGAACTTCGTGTTTTCTTGGGTCAGATGTCTCCTTTGAATTAGTTTCCATCATTAACAATCGGTGTTTTGAAAGATTGTTCAATTTAATGTTCCTTTTGCAAGTTCTGACTATGTTCTTGTCGTTTCAATATCTATATCAAGAATGAAATGTCTTTTCATTAGATTTGGATCAGTGAACCCATGATTTGATGTGGTTATCGTTTCGTTCCT
>JAOVVO010000865.1:0-30882 GCA_028564675.1 Onchocerca lupi | reverse complement strand
TAAATCTCGCATGTGAAATATTGGAATATATATATGAATTTAAAAAGTCATTAACAATTTGAAGATCATTAATAGACTGTCAAGTTATTTGTTTCCCGGCAGGTAATATATTGGATTCGACTATGCCAAATGATTCAATATGATGCAGTTATAAGTCAAAATATAATTGCCTTCAAATCATTCCATCTAATTTATCGTCCTTCTTTTCTATTATTTCTCCTTTTCTATTTGCTTTATTTTGAATGATTGCTGTATAATTCAATTGTATCTATACATAACAATCATAAACAGACATCATATTAGAAATACAAATAGCAAAAAGTAACGCAATTACTAAATTATTCACAACATTCAACAAAATATATTTATCATTAATAGTAAATGTCAAGCAAGAAGTTTAGCGTCAATAATCTTTTCTAAATTTAGACTATTGATTGCAAGAATTACTGAGTTTGCAGAATGGAAAAACATGAAGTAAATTAGAACAGCTTTTCCTACAAATTGTTTGCATTGCACGCTGTGCAGATTGTTTGCATTGCAATGCATATATAAAAAGTGAAAAAGTGCCAGATGAAAATGCAATGGCAAATAAATTTCGTAAAACATTTTGCGAAAAATTTTTCGAATTTTTTGACTAATGAAATATTGCTGACGTAAGTTATTAATTGCAAAATGCATGCGATATTTTTACGTGAAGACGTAAGCAAAGATTAAGTATTCAAATGCAAATCATTAAATCATTAGGTAGTTTAAATACACAAAATATGAAAAACAATATATGAGCAATTGAGCAATTAACATTCTAAACGTTTATAAGGTACGGACGTGAGCATGCAAGATTTAAGCCATGATTGTAGGCAGAATACTAAAAAGTTTAGGTGTCAAGAAATTAAATAGAAAAATGATAATTTTGAGTTCAAATTTTTGTAGTTTGAAAAAATAAACAAATTGATAACAATTAATTTGATAAAATTAGGTAAGTTTAGCAGCAATTAATTTGATAAAATTAGCAAGTTTAAAAAAAAATTAACATAGCCAGAAGCTTGAAGCAAGCCAAGAAAGGAATGCAACAGATGATAATAATAGGCCAGACTAATCTGGGTCGATATTCAGGTCGACTAGACTACTAACATCGCTAACTATTTTTAAGAAACCTAGTCTTCCCAGTTTATTTAAAGTCATTCAGAAGACACTGAATGATCCGATTTAATCTTCCAGTGTTCCTACCTTATCTAAAATGATTCAGAAGACACTGACTCATCCAATGATCAAACTATCCCGATAAATTTGATGGGGAAAAAATAAAAAAAAGCCTATACTTGTATGTGTGGAAATCTTATATAGAAGTGAAATATTTAGGGACACCAAAAAATACAGTATTTCTGTATTTTAGGCTTGAGTTAAAGAGAAGAAGAAAAAGTTCGATCTTGAAAAGCTCTAATCTTGAGAAATCTTTCCTTCCAAGAATCATATACTGGCTCCCAGTAACAAACTGCAGTATGGCAGAAGAAAAATATACAAATGAATGAACATTTTATGCAAATACTAAAAAAAAAAGAAAACCATTACATAACTTTTGGTAAATATGGAAAATAATTTGGAAATTGAAATTTAAAAACATTCAAAAATTGAAATTCTAATAAAAAATTTCCAAAACTTTTTTGCTTCGAAAAAGAAACCATTCGTTTCCAATCTAAAATGGTTTATCGAATAAAAATTCAATTCTTTTCTTTTGCTCCACCTCTTTGTTGCTTCTCTCTTCGCAATATTGCTTATGCCAACTTATGCAAACTTATTTTATTAAAAAAAAAAAAAAAAAAAAAAAAAAAAAAAAAAAAAAAAAAAAAAAACAGGAAGGGAAGAAATAAGGAAAGAACTGAGCAAATGGTATCAGTGAAAGATCATCGAACCGAACATCATCAACAACTAACAACATCGATAGGATCAAACTTGCAAAAAGGCCTATGAGCTTTTATTTTTAAGCAAAAAAGGCCTGGGATCGGCGGTTGATCCCAGGCCTGTTCTGCCTAGCTAATCCTCTCGAGACAAAATGCACACACGGATGGCAAAGCCGAATCGATATTTTCGATGTCACCAACCGACCGTCGTGCAAGAGCAAAGCGAATGCAATCATTCATCATCATTATCCGTAGCACAAAAATTTTTTCCCCATAAACACACATTTGGAAGAATGAACAAGCAAAAGCACAGGATAGAAACAACGGTTCTAGCAACAGCAATTATTTTCATCTGAAAAGCGGAACTAAAATTGAAGATATAATACTTTGATGGAAAGAATAATAGCTATAAAGCTTCTTATATTGCAATCAATTTCGTTTGATTTTAATTTAATTTATTTTATTATTTCCTAATTTAGTTCAAATTAATTCAGTTATTTCGGTTAATTTCATTTTAGTTCGTTTAATATATTTAAATACAGCATAATTTGCTAAAAGTATAACGTTAATCAGCTTTCCATCAACTTTTTACGTATTCATATTCAATTGTAATGAACGTTCCGGTTCCAGTTTCGTCGAATCAATGAATGGTTCTGTTAAGTGATCTAATAGATGATATTACAAATCACGGAGATGAATGATCACAGGAATGATCTGATCTATTGATTAAAACCCATATAATAAATAGAGTGAAATAAATAAATGTTAGAAAATAATCGAATAATTCTTCAAATTTTTTTTTTTTGATTCAATGGAAGTGTAAATCACAGAATTGTTACATAAATGAGTATTATCGTGCACTCGGCATAGGTTGAAATAAACACATTAAGCCTGCCTTAATTTTAACCCATACCGTGTGTATGGTAATTAAATAAAATCATGCGTGTATGATAATTAAATTTTAAAAAATATTTTTCAATAAACGGAATTTCATTATATACCAGTATCATCAAATCAGGACGGTTCAAGTATATTAGATAGACTTGTTTATATAAATATAATCGAACATATTTAAGAGAAGCCTCTCAATACCCCGGGGGTACAATCTTTGGCCCCCCTTTTATTTCATAATTATACATTCATTTTAGATTTCTTTTCTTGGTTCTTTACTTTTCTTTTTCAGGTTGAAACTTCAAAACTCTCCTATAATAACGATATAAATGCCTTTCAGTTTATTTTCATAGATTCAATCGCAAAATTCATTCTTTATTATGCAGTAGGCTTTATGCGATACTATCATATAAAGATCAATTAGAAATTTTTAACAAATTTACTCCTTTTCTTAAAATTTTCTCAATCTATTTCTTTTTTTTTTAATTTTACAAGAAATTCGAGTGATTTCCGATTCTTCGCTATGATAAGAATAGAACTTATCAAAGTATTTTTGATAATATAAGCTGTATCCGGATACGCTCCGCGTGCCCGGTCCAGCTAGTCTATATAAATAAAATTCCGCTCACTTACTTTTACCTGTTACAAGTGTGACAGGTCGAAGAAAGAAAGTATATCTTCATAAAATCACGCACCTGTTGGAATGCAAAACAATCGGTGAAGAACTTAAAACGCTGTGTCAAAAGCTACAATGAACATTTACATTTTTATTTATACAGATGTATCTTTCACAAAGTTCAATAGGAACATTGTAGTTATGGAAGTTGCAAAAGGAAAAATGCATGAAAATGATATTCACGGGAAATTTGACCAAGCTCATAGAAGAGCGCCAAAGATAATCAGATTATTCCGATAATTAACAACAATTAATTAATGAACAGATCAATAGAGTTCATTTAATGTTTGATATTATAGCAAAGCTCGTTTGAGACACTCGTTACACAGAATGTAACGGTATATTGTCCTCGAAGATATATTGTAAAAAATTAATTGATCAGTCTTATATTGTGAAATATGATGATCTTAATTACTCGTCAGAAAGTGAAAAAAAAAAAAAAAAAAAACCACCGATGAAAAAAAAAAAAAAAAAACGCACGGGATTTCATGGAGTTCCTTACCAAACTAAAATTCTCCAAGTTTCGTTCCCTTTTAATTTCACGACTCGCCAGATAGATTATGCATTTAACTGCTTTAACAACAAGTAATTTGTCGGCAAAATTTCACTGTTTGGTTCCATTCAAATCAAGTTGCAATTTCTATAAAATGTTACACATATTTCACGAGCAGACTGTTTAAGTAGACATAATTTTATTTGCTTAAATATCAAAAGCAATAACATAGTTTAGAAAGATATCAAATCAAAGGGAGTTCACTATTGAATTAAATAGAGAATTTGACTACCAAAGTCTTCATCCTAGTCTCCCAAATGTTAACTTTTACATAAAATATATACCTATATCTATCATAGTTGTAAATATACATTTGTCATCTCGTTTCGCTGTATTCTAACTAAGAGAGGGTTTATTTCAGGGATAAGCAAAAGAAATAGGATGAAAAATATACAACTTGAATGTGGTACAATAAAAGACTAGAATAATAGATGAGCTATGCAAATAGGATGACTGCGAAAACAAAAATTAGAAGCAACTCTAAAAACAATAAAATAAAAGTAAAAATAGATCACATTTTTTGAACAGATGAACTAATTGTATTTAGCAATTCAAAACATCTTCACGGTCACATTTGCTTACTGATTTTCATATTTTATGATTTTATTCATCGAAATTTTATGTTACATTTCAAAGAAATCTTAACTATAACACTGTTAAGTCTCAAAATAATATTTATTTTATACAGATTAGGTTATAATAAAGCAATTAAAAATATAAAGATGAAAAATATTGGTTGATATCTATTTTTCAGCATTTTACCTTATCGCTTTAACTGTATCTTAACAACATGTAAAATCATCTCCATATGGTCGCCCAATACAATTTGACAATGCAAAAGAAAAAGCTCTAAAAGAACGAATGTTGTTGAGATCGTACAAATCAACCAGTCGTGCACAAAACATAAACTAAATTAAGCAAACAGTAACTGTTACCAATGTTATCGATATAACATTTATACAGAAATTACTATGGAGATCACAGAAAGAGATAAATGAAAGATTTGCACAGAAGAAAGAAATTTATAATTTGTAGCATTTCCAGCACTTCAAATAACCAATTTGGAAACTTTTGGAAATAGCTAAAAAATAACTGTCGGTAATCTAGAAAAAGGATAGATATCAAACGACTGAAATGGTTTGACGGCTAGCAACGTGAGTTCTTTTCAAACTTTCGCATTCGTCTATGCACTGTTCTATGAATAATAGCATCATTAATCAGAATATACAAAATCAAATACATGGGGATATCTGAAATATTTTGAAAAATTGCAACAATTTTATAGTACTGGATATTCTCTTATTGTCTTTTGTCACCTCCTTCTCTCTTTCTCTTAATTTCTTATCACCACCTATATAGCATAACCTAAAATAATTAGAATTTCGAGAAAGGTAATCAGTCTAATTTACTATGATAATGAAAAGATAATATGAACGTACTGAAAAAATTGAAAAATATTGGTCGGAACATTATTTTTAATGGCTGAAAAAATTTTTAAACGATAAAAACTCCAACTGATTAATAAAATTCCAAATACAATCAGTTAAAATTGCGAAAAATTCATAAAGCTGCTTAATTTCACGAAAATTTTCCTCTAGCATTTGAGCAAAAAAACCTATTTCAATTTAATTCATTCGTTGCAATATATACCCGGATATGTTAGCAACAGTTTTACTAATTTGTTTATATAAACTCGATATGCATGCTGACCAATCCTTGAGCAAAACTAATTCTGACTAACACCTTTAGTAGCAATTATTTTACTTTTCTGCGTGTCTTAAGACTTGCTGCGGTAAGAAGAAAATTGATGTAATTTACAGTCACTAAAAGTAAATATAGTCCAATTCAAAATAAATCACTCGAAAAAATGAAGTCAATTTGCTGATAAGATTAATCCATTTTCAATACAATACCAAGTACGCAAAGAGATTAATATATGAAAAAGCAGCTCAGTGGAATTAACTGCTCATCATGAAAGCACACACACAGAAATGCAGCAGAAACAAAATGTTAATAACAGAATAAAACAAAAAGCATACAAGATTTAAGTGTTCATTCTCGGTTTTTTTTTTTGTTCAGCTACTCATTTCAGATCGAATCCAAGTTATTAGTCTTTTGGAAGCTGATAATGGTTGTTCAGAGCCACGTGAAAAGTTCGCAGCTGCTTCTAAAGTTAATCGATCCCTTTCATCTATCTCTTCATCTCTGTAATTATCTTTACTTTACAATTTATAAAAGTTAAAAAATAAAAGATGCTACTATTTTCAGAATGGCCAAGCAATAAAGACAAATAATAATCGATAGACCATTGAATAATAAAGAATTTATTAAAAATTTATGGGATCATCGATAAGATAGAAGGAAATTTTCAAACAAACTGTTAAACGATACTATAGTCAGAAAATGAGAAATCAAATATGAAAATATTCCTACACTGCGATAGTGAATTCAAAATAGTACAAAACAAAACAAAAAGATTACGACAACTTGGTTGGCTAACATACAGCGCAATTTTCAGCGTTTCTAGCTATTGGGATTTGCAATACTCCCATTTAAGATTTAACAAAATCAAATAACTGAAAAACTTATGACAAACTTACTCGGCTTCATGGCTTATCAGTTTCTGTGATAGACGATCTTTTTTGTTCACCAATGCAACCAAATCGTCCATCATTTTATCAATTCTTTTCTTGTCGTCTTCAGTCTTATCAACTTCTACAAATAAAAGTAGGCTGTGTAGTAGTATATCAAACCAATTCTTTTTATGAGTATTCTATTTTTAAAGTCAAGTCATTTAAAGGAACCAAAATTTCATCAGTCTTTCTTAATGATTAAGAAAATCTAGATAAAAAGTTAAGATTATTTCGATTTCAAAGAAAATCAGAGGAATTTTCCGGGACGAAACAAATATTAGGATAGTCTTGCTGAAATATTGAAGAAGGCAAAAATGAAATTCATATAAGACATTAAGATAGCAAAAATTAGATTCAATATACAAGCGATGATGAACTTACGATCAATAACAGAAGCAGAACCTAATTCATGCTGCAAATTTGTTATTTTATCTTCCACCTCACGTAATTGTTCCAGAACATTAAAATATTCCGTTCGTCTTACGATGGCATCTTTTTCTGTCAATAACCTCATATGCTCTTGTAACAAACGTTCTTCTTCTTCTGACGAAACTTCTGGAAAATTTGAAATTTGGGGAATCCGATTAATTATGTAGTTAAAAAATTTGACTTTTTCAGTATTTTTTCAGAAAACCAGAAACATGCTACAATATAAAAGAAAATAGAACAAAAGCTAACTTGCTTTCATGAGCTGTGAACAAATAATTTCATCTTCACCGGAAACTTGCGCCAAGCATTTCGAAAGACGATTCAATTCTGCCTGAATCTTTTCCAAGTTTGCACCATCTTTCTAAAAATAAAACCTATTTCGAGAAATTTAATAACCAAATTTCGTCCATAAAATTATTTGTAAGAATTCTTCCATAGATTTCGAGATAACCAAAAACTCAAAAGAACTGCCAGCCTAATTAAATCAGAGAGGTTTTTGATTACTGAAAGACCCCGAAGGAGCAATATAAGCCTCAGATAGATCAGAAAAGTAAGAAGACAAATGAAGTGATTTCAGAAAAATTCCGAAAAAAAAATGAGTTGCAACTAAAAGCAATTTACCTCCCATCGAGAAATCAATTTTCGAGTTGGTGTTACACTTACAGGATTTTCCGAAGTTGATAAAGATGTTGTGAACTGAAAAAGAATAAATCGAATCGATCTCATGATTCTTTTCGAAATCCACAATTACTTCCCGACTTCAGCAACAGTTCAATAAAAACAGAACAATACACATCAAACACGATCAAAAATAAATGCAGTTGCAATCTGCTGATGGGAATCATCAAATCATCCCGTCCAATAACTGTTGATGGTAGCATTATTATTAAATAAATTGTATTCGACTTTAAAAAACTATCTTAATTTCGTAATTCACTTCAATCAATCTATCAGTTAGATGTCGATGGAAGGCTACATTTTATAAATCTCTTTAATTTTTATTTACAAATTTGATACAGCTTATATTACTAACCGCTCGTCCAGCAACTTTTGCAACGCTTTCAATTAATTCCTGGCCTCTCATACTACCATATCGTTTCGCTCGATCCAATGTCACACCAAGGTTATTTTTTTGAATCTGCAGTAGCGTCAATTTAATGCTCTCAGTATATTCATTGCTTTGTAAATGTTATTATTACATATATAATTCAAATCAATCAATTATATAATTGAGGAAACTGGTTCTCTCATTAATCTTCTATAAAACTAGAATTGAAAGATATCAAAAAAAGGACTAATCACCTCTGCCATAATCTCACATTTCACCCTACAATAAATCTTTCATAACCTCAAAAGTTCCCTCTATCTGAAATAGTATAATTTTATTGATTAAAAAAAAAAAAGAAAACACTATCATTACAAAAAAATATCCAAACAAGCAGGAATATTTTAAACAGTCCATCATAAAAAATCGTATATAAAAATCAATAATTATCTTTATCTATTCAGTATTCTTATTTTAATAGATTAATTACTTCCTAAAGAAGGAAAAAGAAAGTTAAAATTTTTACATCGGCATTGCTGCATGATAATCTTCGAGTGAGTGTTTCAAGTGGCGCAGTTATTGATGTATCATCTGAAATGTATTCAACAATTCATTTATTTTTCATTTTTAACAGGAAAGAATTGTAAAATATCAGTCAGTGTACGTCTGAATAAAATCCGTTTCATTTATCGTTGAAATTGATATCTAACGCTGAAACTAATTTCAAATCAACTATTTTATTGTGTTATAAATTAGTCTTGCTATTTCGAATTAAATTTTAATGTATTAAATCCATACACTTTTCACAATTATTTCACTGAAAAAACAAATATTCATAGTCAATTTCAAATTCAAAGAGGAAAACCATAACTTTTCTAATAAAAGCAAGCTTTTCAATCAAGCTCTCTATGAAGTCACAAATTTTTTACTTGTAAATAGCAAATAAAATACAACGCATTAAAACAAAGTATTAGCACAAGTAAATTACATCTATTCAAAGCCAGTTCATATCTTTTGCAGCAAAATGACAGTTGGAAGCAGCGTATATGACAAATGCAGCCCAACGCAAAACGCCCTGACGCATTCATCCAATTTTGACGTTAAGTTAAAGTGATCTACTAAATTAATAGTTAAAATTCATGCAAAGCTTGTGCAGGCAAGAAAAGAATGTAAAGTTTGAAAATGAGGTAAAGAAAGTAGAAATAAAATAACGAAGGAAAGAAAAAATACAACAAACGCACATCTTTCACGTTGAAATGTTGGAGAAGGCTGGATCTTTTTGAAGTTGTAAATTTTCACCGTTGGCGTAACCAATTCTACAAAGATACATTAAAGCATATTCATGCATGATACAGAATACAGATGACGTAAAAAATAAAACATGAAATTCGTCTTCTTCAAGAATATTATACTAATTTATAATATGAAAGCAACAATTTCCAACATAAACTATCTTTGCGGGTACTTTTCCCATATTAGTAGGAATGAAGGAGTACTTTAAGTTCGCTTGAAAAAAAAAATACTGGAAAGTAAATAATAAGTCATTCTTTGTGCTTAATCAATGCATTATTTATACTGTATGTGAATGCAACATACAGAAAAAACGCACCTGGCAATATATTTAATCTGATCTAACAGCTGAAGGCTAAGGTTTTTATATAGTTTAATTCTTGGCTTGAAAATATGAAAAGTGAAAAAACTGATAAAAGATGAGAAACATTTGGATCATTCTCCAGATATCACTAAAAAAGATTTAAAGAAAAAAAAAAATCAATGTTGAAGTCAATTAAGAGTCTACCAGAGAATTTAAAAAATTGAAGAGAAAATCGTGCTGAGTTCAAATATAAATATGCAAATACCGTACCGTTTCCGCAAAACCCAATTTTATACTTGCTATTTTGAAGCCAAATGAAAGCATAAACAAAAGCTATCTTGTAAAATCATCACTATCCTAATAATCCTAAAATAAATAACAATTTTCTACTTACCTTTGGAATCAGGAACAAGCTTCACTTGTACACTATAAAACCACAATGCGCTACGGTTAAAAAATGTTACTTATGCTATGATTGCAAAACTTATAAGTCAAATAAAAAGAATACATATATACGCACCAAGTGTATGTAAATTGCTTCTTCCAACCTCTTCACTGGCACATGGCGAAAGCTTTCGAAGTAAGCCAGACGTAGTTGCCACTATACACAACAGACAACAGTTATTAATTAAAGTCATTAAGAAGCAAATGAAAGTTAAGAAAAACAACGAAAATACAACATGACATCACATGAAAATGACTAATTTTCACCCTATATACAGAAAATTCTTAAATTTTTCTTCTTGAAAGAATAATCAAATTTTACAATGAAAGCTTATGACTTCAGTTACCATCAAAACTATTAATTTCTGCACTTCCGCTGACAAGTCAACTACCGGGACGTGGAATAAAATTGGATCTACTTACAGCAGTTTGTCCATTTCATATAAAGCAGGATTTCAAAATTTTCTATTTCATCACAGTCTCTACTGAACTTGCTTAAAAACATGTCTAATTTTATCTTGCACACATTAATTCTTATTATCTACACCCTGCTAGGAGAAAATAAAAACTCAAATTTCAAAAATTTTCAATTATTTAAACCGTGCAAAGTTATATCACAAAAATCGATAGCAATTCATTCCAACAAACAGTGATATTAAAACAAATATCACAGTATCCAAAGTTTTTCCTCAGAAATCAAACAGACCTGCCGGTGACTGATGAGCCGTTGTTGGTGCACTATCACCAAGTACTAAGGTCACACCATCCGAAGCAGCATCACTCATCAAGCGTCGAGCCTCTTCTCGATGTCGCCTAGAAAGAAAAATAGATTATACAACAAACCTTATTCTTCATTTTATTCGAAATTTATCGAATACTAAACATCTAATATCTGTAATATGTCATTTATTGATTTAAATTTGTCATAAAATATCATACCTGACACATCTTTCTACAGCAATAATAACAAAAGAATAAATTACTAGATATTTCCAGATTTTGACTTCATAGAATTTAATGAACAATGCTTGCGGGTTCAGATAATGTAACAATTTCTTGATTTTTTCAACATTAGAAATCGGTCGCACAATACTATGTTATAAAGCAAAAACGACTATGGCTGCTCTTTAGTGAACATTTATTCAAAAAAAAAAAAATAAATGTGAGCTTAGATATAATGGATTTTTGCACATTCCGCAAAAGAAGTATGAACGGCCGATTTGAGAGATAAAAATAAGAAAAAACTGTTATGAGGACTGTAAAATTAACACCTCTGTGACTAAAATGCTTATCAGAAAAAAGGAAAAATAAAACGCCTAAATTCAGAGAAACTTAAAATAACATTACTAGAAAAGATAAAATGAAAGCTTGAATTCTTTTGAACTTCTTATACAATACTTTTAACCATTAGACGGTCGACAAATTCATAATCTTCTAGGAAGATTCCTCATTATTGCTGATAGCTGATTCAATTCTATGAATGGTAAAATATAATGAATGGAAAAATTATTGACTCTATTAAAAATAGCCTCAAAATCTTACTTACCTCTCACGTGCAGCTGCATCCGTGGAATCAGTAATTACACATGAAGCAGAGGATATTTGTTGACGTTTTTTCATCAACTCTTCATGACGAGTTGTAACAATCGATGAAATCGGGTTTGCGCTAACATTTGTACCAACATTCGTATTTGCGGCAACCTCTGAATTTGATTGACGCACCATCGGTATATAAGCCGCGCACTTACTAAACAAATCCAATTTTCACAGTGAGTAAGACATGCAGATAGCTCAAAATAATATAATAAGATAATGCTTTTTTGTTATCAAACAAAAATAAGCAAATGATTTTGAAATGAATTCATATCTATTAGAAAATAATTCAAAATATAATTGTAAATTTTTCACAGCACGCGACATGAAATCATCGAAATACCGAGCCTTCAATGTATGATTCTTGCTATGGTAAAATAGTAACTGATGCAGCATAAGCACAGCTAATCCAAATATTAGCAAAAACTGCTAATAATTTCGTAATTCCTTTTTAAAGGCTAATTTGCTACATGATTTTCACAATAACTTCAACTATTATTCAAGGAAAAGAGAGATTCAAGAGGAAACTTGTATTTCTTTTTCTTCAGCATTAACAGAAAAATGAAAAATAAGACATCATTTGTTTACCTTACATTATCCGAATCAGAATCAGAATCAAACGGATTATCCAGCTTTCGTGATCTTTTTTCAACTTTCTTATTTTCCTCATCTTCTATCTTTTGAGAGACTCGTACAACAGCGCTGAATTTCGTACGGTCTTCATCCTGAAATTTACACCAAATAAATTTCTGAACAAAGCTTATGTATAATGGACATAAAGATAATAACTTTACTTCACAGAAAGTGAAATCTAAAAGATGGAAAAGAAAAATGTAATAGCAAAACATGGATATAAGAAATATTAATTTATATATCTCTTACAACGCATACATATAATGTTGTTTTCATCAAAAGATGAGATAAAATAAATAATTGGAGAGTCATGTTTCCAGCAGATTTCGATAAGTATAAAAATATAAAAATCATTGATGAAATTAAAAACACTAAATGAATTGCTCAATAAAACAAGAAAATACTGCGGCCTCTCTATTTGGTGAGCTCATGAATTTTTAACAACTCGCAAAACTATTGGTTAGATAATGAATTATTTGCAACTGACAAGGATATTGGTTAGATCGATGGCTTCATCACGTTCGCGCTGCCTGCGAAGAATTTCTAATTCCCTCATTACCTGGAAATTCTTTAATCTGTTTTCGTCAGAAAAAAAAATCGGAGACATGAAAACAATTTAAAAGTATTCATGAATCTAGTTCATTCAAAACGGCAGGGAAGATCATAGGGCCCTACCAGCAGCAAGCTAAGGCAAATGCATTTAGATGGTGAATAATCATGAGCGATAAAAGAAATCAAAAGTACTTTTGAATGTTTTAGTATATTTCCCACCAAGCTTTTATGTTTTATTCTTTTTTAGATTAATATTTCGTCACATATGAGACTTTTTACCATCTTTTTTTTTTTTTTGAAAAAAAAAAAAAAGATTTTTCGCTAATCTTTAAAAACACATCGGAAATATTTACACTTGTTTCCGATTCTGAGAGATTGAAGAGTGAGGATATTCGATTATCCGATTCATTCACACTCGACTCATGTTTCATAGCCGGAACATCCACAAGAAGCATACGTAGTTCAGATAAAAAACATCGAATATCATTTCGATCCGGTAGCGTAACAGTTATACCAGGATCCAGTTTTCTGGAATTAAATGAAGATCTTTTCGCAATGTTGACATAATTATCGAAAAAAATAAACCATGCCAACAATAGCAGAAGTAAAGCAACAAGAATTATAAAGAATAAAAGAATTCTCGATGATAAAGAGTAGCTACCTATATTGTGGGAACAAGCATTTTAGATGAATGATTTTAGCAAATAAAATAAAAATATTAGATGAAAAAAGACAAAACCACTTTAGAATAAAGTAAAAAAGATAGAATTTCTACAAAAATAAGATATCACAAACAATTACTTTTTAACACCAATCAAAGTAGCAGCATCCATTGCTCTACGACAATTCTCAAGATGGTTGCTGTGTGAATCTGTAAAATTCAATTTGCTAAACGATCCAAGTAAATCTGGGCGATACCGATGAATTATTGCACAGAACGCAAGACCAGAACGAAAACTTCGCCTGCAAAAAAGTTCGAATAAAATTTTGATTTCACGGCTAAGATGGTTAAACATAAAAACAGAAAGTGATGAATTATATGTGGTAGCCAGATGTTATGAATGTCAAAGTCCAATACGCCTAGATTACACATGATGAAATTCAACAATAGACTTATGAAAAGAATAATTACTTTGCAGAAATGAAAACATACGTAAAGTCGGTTACTTTGACTGAAGGATAATCTTTAGTCACTCTCTGACACCATATAAGAAGATCTTCGTCTTCCACGACAGCAGGTAATGCTTTAGCTTTTTTCTCTAGATTTAAATTCGACGGTTCATCCATGATCTTCGCTTGAAAAACTGCATCGGTGACTTCAGCTTCTGTTCGTTCACTGAGAGTGAAACAATATAAGAAATGAAAAGTAATTAAAGGCCAAATAGACAATTAGAGAAATTTAAATATATTTATATTGATAAAAAATACTTATCTTCATTCGTGAAGAAAAGCTGTTTCGTTAATTTCAGTACAAGTACTTGCACTATTTTGTGAGGTATAATAAATTTATTTTTATCATTTAGCAAAATAAATGTTATCCATTAAACAAATTGTTATGTGCTTGAATTCGCCAGTGTTAAGAACAAAATTGTAATCAAGAATTCAGGGAAAAATCCCTGAGTTGAGAAAAAATCACAAACCATGATTTCGGTTCGTGTTGCAATATGTTGTGAACAATTACCATTGTTCGAGATGCATCTTGCTTCTCAGTTTTAGATTCACTAACATCTGCATGCACTGAAAAATTCAAATATTTCACAATTAATAATCCGAAAACTAATAAAAAAAATATAGGCATTCCCCGAAAATTTTTTAGCGATAGAATCCGAAAGTTGCAGAAGTAACTAAGCTACGCTGGGTTTGTGACACTGGAACCATCTGGACTCATCAATATCAGCCGTAAAATGCAATTATAAAGATTATGCACTGCAAAATGCTTTATAAACTGACAAATAAATTAAACTAGCAAGAACTTATCAATAAATCATATCCATAATCAAATATTTTAAAATTCGCCACATTCCTATTTGGAAAAATATAAAAAATCGCCAGTCCCAGGTCTGAGTGGAAATTACCGATCATAATCATGTGATATAAAGCAACATAATAAAACAGCAGATAATAAATACTATTATATGAACGATGGAAGCGACTACTGAACAAAGACATCAATTCCAGAATTTAATATCGTTTCTTAAGAGAACACAGCGAATAATCGCTTTAAAAAGTATTCTTCAGCAGCTTCAAACATACTACTCCAAAAAGTTCATTCCGTTTACTTTAAGTCATGCAAAATGGATACCCGGTTTTTTCCTTTCAGCATCATTTATCATTTCGGAATTTTGAACCGTAGAATGATTGTAACTGCGATCAAAAAATTTTTTACGCATTTCACTAATACCATTACTTTTACACGTATCTTCAATCTGAGAAGCCAAATTTCTTTCTTCTTCCTCGTCACTTGTTTTTAGCTTATCAGTGTCATTTAAATTCATCGAATAACTAGTAACAACTGCATTATCTAAAACAATTACCATTTTATAATCCTTATGTACTAAATGCTCAAGGATCACAAATTTGAGCAAATTTTGAACCGCCCTGATGTATACTTATTTGCAACAGGTAAATAACTAATACAGGAGAGCTGTGGATAACAAAAAAATTATGGATGAATTTGTGTCAGTGATGCCACAAATGATTTTAAGATTATCCTGTCTAATTCGATGATCAAAAAAGCCCAATTCACTGAAAAGATATTTCTACTAAATAAAACTCTTAATGTTTTCAGTCTAAATGACATAACCGGATATGAAATGCATTTAAAGGTAGATGGAAGCAAACAGTATCCTTAACACAGTCTGCACCATTATTACTTACCTCTTATACTACTGCTTCGCTGTTCTGTTTCGGCAATATCACTCACTATACTAGCTCTATGTTCGCCGTTAACACTTGATATCTCTCTTTTCATATCGAAGTCGCTATAAACAATAATTTGAAACGAAAAGATTGAGTCATCATTTAGACTAAATTCATACATTAGAGTTTTGGCGAATCTTCTCCAGATCAGAGCATCGTAAAACATTAAATATAAATAAATAATAAATGAAACATCCTCGTCACACTATTCACAGTACTATATCATGACTCTCTGAGAATTAAGCAGCCGATTCCATTATGCTGTAGATGTTAATTTGAACATGCATCGGAATCTGTTAGGGATATTGCATAGTGTTACTATAGTGATATTTGATACTTTCATAAGAAACTTTCAGCTTACTTCGCTTCTTCATCAGCAATAAGTACAGATGATATCAAAATTTGCATTGAACATTGAGACAATTCTGGCCACAGTGGCCGTAATTTTAATTTCAGTTCAATTACTGTTTCTGAATTCTGAAAAAAATTTCTAAGCATTACAATATGCTTATAAAGAATAAGTGATCTGTTCCTAAAAATAAGTTGATCATTTATATGAATGAGCATATCGAACGATACTCCAGTATAAAGAAGAAGAAAAAGATGGAGGGAAAATAAAGAAGAAAGCGAAGAGATAGCAAAAATACAAATCATTACATAAATTCAAGAAAAAACAGCAATATTCAAGAACTAATATCTAACCTCAAGTCTTATATGTTGCAAGAAATAAATCACTAGTAAATTTTAACAAAAAAGTATCCATTCTACAACAGTTGCGATTTAAAGATATGAGACAACAAACCTGAACGAAAAGAGACATATTTAAATTGACAGCAGCAATAGCTTTCCGTTTGTCTTTTCGTGTGCACTCCTCCACCAATAAAGTCCATTCCTTATCACTATAATGATGGGATGAATCGTCGAAATACAGTGTTGTATCGAAAAGTAATGGATCCGGTGTCTGCGACGGCCATACAATCAAACCTCGACATGGATCTGTCATACTACTCTCCCATTTTCGTACTCGTCCCTCAACTTTTCGTCTCCTGTAAGTATCTTCACTTCTTTCAAATATTGAATCTAAGCAAAATTAAGGAACTGAAAAGGATTTAATAATTCCTTATCAGAAAAATTAACATATTCGTCATCAATTGTCTTATTCTTCAATGCAGTATGCACAGTTATTTGATGCCATACCATTTAATAATTATATGTTTTACTTATTCAATACATACTATATCAATACTCAATTATTCAGTATGCTGTTGTGATAGTGTAATATGCCTTTCATTATCTAATAAATTCCCAATAATACAACCAAAAAGATCCAGTTTCATCTTAGATTTCTTGTCATATCAGTGAAGTACGAAAATTCAACTGAAATCTGAGCATAGCATCATCGACCTGTGCATACAAGTTAAGACGACAGACTGCGGATGCCATTTTGTGGAGCATATAATTAATAATTCCTGTGGTGTAATTGTAAAACGATATTTCACTGATTTTTTATTCGATTTTTGTATTCGTCGCCATACACTTGTCATGCCCACGTTGATGTAATTTCTTCGCTGCCCGCACTAAAGAACTATCTGAAATGACAATAAATGAAACCTGGAGAACTCAAAATTAATAAAATGCAAGACAAATGATATGGGCGTAAATAAATATTTCTAAAAAAACTCAATTAAAATATTTCTAAAAAAACTCAATTATCAAAAACTTTCATTCAACACTCACTTCATGTGTACTTCAAAAAAAAAAAGAGGATAAGTTTAGCAGCACTTCTAAAAAAATCAATTTAACCTTCCACTCAATCCAACCTGGACGACTCAAATAACAAATATCATCAAAATATGCTAGCTTTTATATATTTACTTGCTTTTGAAGTTATCATCTTTCTTAACAGTATTTGAGAATAGACTTCAAAATTTACTTAACCATATATATCAAGGGCAAACAGTCGAAACTGTTAAAAAGATTCAGATTCACCATTTCGGTAATCAATGTAATTTTTCCGGAATCTGTTCTGGATTATGACAAATTCCATATGCGTATGAATTATGATAAAAAGATTAAAATTTGCACATAAGATTATTCTTTGGTTCGTGTAAAGCATTTCTATGGAATCTCAATATATCACTACTAACAAATTCTGATCTATCTATCCTTGAAAGAAGAAATTGAGCTGTGAACAGAACGAGAAAGAACAAGAACTGGATAATTTTAAAAAGATTTAAAATATTTTATGAATAATGGCGCATCAAATGAGGAAATACATTTAAGAATAACGTGAGGATTGCTGGCTTTTTTTTTAACAGCAATCCTCACAAGCTGCGAATAGAACATATCGTCTTACAATGACGAAGTAATCTAACTATGAATCCAACTGTAATCAACAATCTGTTTATAGAAGAAAATTTCTATGAAAATTATCGCTAAGCAGTTCAATTTTCGGTAATTATGAGATATGAAAATTTGATTTGAAAAATTGGTGTCAAAATCTACGAAACAATTGTTCAAAGTCATCTCTTTAAGATATTTTGAATCTTTAAAAAACAATTCCAAAATTTTAATGGAAATAAAGTGTCGTACCTATTGCATAAACGAAAGAAAGTTTTAATGTTTCATCGAAATTAGATTTAAAGATGAAACAATTAAATTTCACAATTAAATTTAAAGATGACACGGATCCCTGAATACTTTCCCCAGACTTCTTCTAGAAAAGGGAAAAAATCAGTATTTGAAAAATCAGAATTAAATAATTCTTGTCTTTCTGATTAAATATAAGACACTTCAAAGACTGCCATCAAATATTATCATTTAAATTAAATTGCTTTTTTTCGCTAACTCTTTTCGAAGGAACCCAGAAATCAGAAACGCAAAAATACTTCGTCCCATTTTCATTTGTTTGCTTTTAAGCTCATCTGTGAAATCGAAATCTAAAATGTGTTTGCATACCTATGCAATTACTATTATCAATACTATTATGCGGAAATCACGAAAGTTCCGGAACTTCAAATCATCAACGGACCTATCTTCTAGAATTTCAAGTCACCGAAAACCTGTCATTTTATCGCTTCTTTCATTCTCTATCGTCAACAAAACCTATATATCCTCTCGCCATTTATTTCATAACCAGAAAACCGGACTCCACAACGGCTAAGACTGGAAAATCAAGAATAAACAGATGCAGAAACGGAATACCGCATAGTACCGATATTACCACTAATGAAATATAGAGGAACGTTATGAAAACTTCTCATCCTATTAGCCATTTGATAGGAATCAGATGACATTGGTTCTTTCCTGATAGCTGGAAAATAACGGAAAAATAAAAAACACGAAGTGGATGAAGATTGAATTCTAAAGTGTAATCATATCAAGTTCTGAAAACTTTATGGAATTTGTCACTGAACTTTGTTAAAGTAGTTCTGGACCAAATCTCTTTTCTAATTTGCCTATTTTTAGTTTAGTAATTTTTTTTTTGTCTCCATTTTCAATTTATTTGATTTTATTGAACATAACTTAACGTGATTAATTAATGAAAAATAGAAAATACTATTGATTCATCACTTACATGAGTGATTTTAGATTGAATTAATGTAGTGAATATATTATTTCTTTCAAAATTCTATCTAATTTCACAAGTATAAGTAATATTTTATGTCACATCGAGTATAATTAGGTTAATTGTTTCGACACAAAAGACCAATTTTTTATGACATATAGTTTAACTTATTAATACCAAAAATCAAACAGAATAATTTTTTTTATAAATGATATTATTAAAGAATTTGAATCCATTTAGGGAGTAAAAAAATTTCTATCGGTTTATCATTCAAATGATTAATTTTAGAATTGAAAATGTAATGAATATATTATTTGTTTCAAAATTATTGAATTTCTCTTTCTAAGATTTGAAGTGATTTCTTTGATAAATATAATTTTATGATTTTCTTGATTTAACTTTTTAAGAATTATCCTTTATTACTTATTATTCTTTTAATTTCTCTTATTTGCCTAATTAATGTGTAAATTCTTAGTGCTTACTTTATTTGTCCATTAGCTGTGCAATATTTTTTTCCTTTTTTTGTTATTTACCTTTCTTCTTTTCTCCTTTTCCCTTCTCATCCATAATTTCCACTCCTTTTACTCCTTTTTTTTTATTCTATCTCCAATTAAACACCTGTCTTACTTTTTTTTTTTTTTTTTTTCTTTTTTTTTTTAAAGAACTACATCCGACATTTGATAGTTTCGTCGTGCAAGATGTAATCCAATCGCATAGCCAATTATAATACCTTTGTTACAATTATCAATGTACTTTACAAAAAAGGTATGCCGAAAGTGTAATTCCAATTTTTGATTTCTGTAGCAGACAGCTGATCAGCCAATGGTAATATGATAAGCTGAATTACATACAAGTAAAATGAGCTTATCAATAAGATATGTTCCGCTTCTAGTAAGAAAAAAAAAAGATTAGTCTGAAGTAAAAACATGTCCAATAATTGCTGTCTTTGCTTTTCTCTTTGGTCTTAATTTATTCTTACACGGGAATTGTATGAATGAAATGGCTTTTGAAGTATCAGAAAGTCAATGATACCAAATAAACTCACTTCTTTCTAATAAAAATTACTGAATTTTTCAAATATCGAGAAGTTTAAATTCATTTTATTCCTTTTTTCATTGCTAACTGACAAAAGGAAAGAAAAAGTACTGTCACAAATTTGAAAATAAAAAGAGCCATAAAAATTTCATTTCTGTACTTTGAGAGTGATATGAATCTGCTAATACAGCAGTAAATGAATTAATGGCTTACAAAACGAAAAAAAGCGAACTTTGATGGAAATAATCAGTATACAAAATGACATTTCATAAAGTATTCCTATTACTACTTTTATCATATTATGGCTTCAATGTCAAAATATTCAGAACTTAATAATGTCAAAAAACAAATGAAGATATTTCGAAAATATTCATATTCTGTCAAAATTAAGTTAGTTTCCATTAAATCACAAAAAAATAGGAAGATTTTGCGGATACCGTCATTTATTGGATCGACTATAAAGAATCAAATTTATTATGAAATTCTGATTTTCCAATAACTTATCTGTAATATTCATTTATGCTTTCCAGTTTTCATTCATATATTTTCTTTTCTATTACCATTTAATGGCATTTCAAAAGAAAACATACATTTTAGTGAAGTAAATGAAGTGGAATAAACACATCACAATTATTACTCGCGATGCATTTAGGAGAACTGAAGAAATGTTAAAATAGAAAAAAGGATGGAACTGGCACTCACACTCTCTTCCCAGCTGTTTTTAAATTTTTTTGAAAAAAGTTTATACCGTTTGTATCATTGCCAACTACAAGCAAAAGAAGTAAAATCTAAAGAATTGGTTAAATTTATACAAAAACTACCATAGTTTTTTTGCTTTAGATTTTTGATGGCATATCATTGATATATATATCCCTAGAAGAGCACTATCATATATATATATATATTTCACTAGGTCAAAAGGTTAAGCGGTTATCATCAAAGTTCAGCTTATTTGTTCAGAAGTATTCTGTGATACTTGGCAATAGTGTTGCAACAAGTGGAAGTACTTCGCGTGACCGCTTCTTATCGGTGAAACTATTTGCTGATACGGGATGAAGTGACTTCTATAGTATCAAAAATGCGAATCAAATGGCTCATCACATCAAAAGTCGGCACGATTAATACGGAAAGTAAGTGTTGCGCGGCATGCAATGATGATACTTGCTGAATGCATAAAACTACTTCAACGAATTCCTGAAGTATTGACCTTTCGTGCGTGAAAGGTTTTAATGCACAAATGAACAAACAACCATGGGCAAAGAGAAAATCATTTCTACTGTGCCAAACAAAACAATCATTTCAATCACTCCTATCGATTCATCATATTATAAGTCAACTTTAGTCCATGCCAAAGATTGTTTCTTTTTATTAAAAACCTGAAAAAATCAATCATCTAAATTAAACCATTAAATGAGATGATATATCAATGATATCTTCTTTCAAAGAATGATAAATCCCCTAAGAAAGAAAACGATGAATATTGTAGCCAATAAAGTAAGAATTCAAAATCCAAGATATACCAAATGGATAAAAGGCTCAAAAAATAAGCCAGAAAAAGTGCGAATTAAAATATGAACTCAAAAGGAATGAAATTTCGAATATAAAAATTAAAAGAAAAAATCCCCATCTTTGTTAATTTTATCATCATATACTCTGACAGTAATCTAAGCTTGTGTGAACAGATTGTAAAAGTACAGAAGAGAACATTAACTGTATCGAATTATCCATATTATTGCTTCCTGAAAGGTTTGGATTAAAGTAGTGTGACATGTGTTGCTGTATCCAATTACAAATCGTTTTAGCAAACCTGGAACGATAGATGTCACCTGCAACCTCAGTTCGTGTCATCAACTAAACTAATCGTCAAATACTATGCAAATAATTATAATTCAGATAATTATTCGTCCATCTGATTCATCTGATTTGGGAATTTTTTTCAAATTATTATAATACCTGAAACTTTACCAATCATAAATAGTAGATGTATGCAAAAAATAAACATTATTTATCTGATACAATGAACATTTTTACTGAGATGGTAACTTTTCCTAAAGCCAATTTTTGCAACTGAACATAGATCACATCTTCTACGATTTCGCATGAATCATTCAGTCAATTAGGGAAACATCTCGTCAATTATTTTCATGGAACTTTTTACATTTATATTTTGAAAGAAAAAAAAATTTTTTTTAAATTTTTTATTTATATAAATAAAATGATCTTATCCATTATTTATTGCAATAATTGGACGGTTTTAGCAAGTAGTATCGATAAAAAATTTTTCTTTCACTTAACTTATACGTAAGTGATTGTACGAGACGAGTTGCTATGTTCATTTGACAATTCATGGTAAATATTCAAAAAATTTTTAAAACGATGTTGTTGCTGAGGAATGTCGCGCTAGTGAACAAATTATAATGTTATTTATGTATGTATAAATTAATCAATCCATTAAATATATGTATGAAACAGAGTACAAAATATTCATTATAAAAAAATAAAATTATTTGTCACGAATTGTTATTACATTCAATTATTTCATGTGCTGTAATCAATTATCAATTACTTCTTTTATTATGTACACACAACCATAGCAATAAAGATGTTTTATCCATTTTGCTATATCATAAATTATGCAACAATATTGATAATACTAATGACGCAACAATTTCTGTTACATTCCTAAACAATCATGTTTATTTAGATTTATTTTAAAATATTTTATTACAATAACTCCTATACTTAATTAGTTTGAACGATTTTTGACTTTATCAATGATCTAATTCCTTTTTCTTCCGAAAATATCTTTCGTTTGTTTTCAGTACGGATTTCATGTTTTCCTTCACACTAAGATGATAAAGTTACACGTTTAATATAAGAATTTATAATGCATAGAATTCTATAATAAATTATTCAAAAAAAAAAAAAAAAAAAAGAACTAAATATGAAAAACTAATTGAAATTATAGGATGAAATTGTATTACTTGAAATTATTGCACGAAACTAGAAGATATTACTTGATTGCTAAATTGAATGCCTGAATTTATAAATGGGTTATTTTTAAGTAAATAAATATGCATTAATTTTCACTACGATAATTGATAGTCATAATTTGCTAAAAAATTGGAATTAAACATTATGCTTTCTTCACAAGCATTATGAAAGTCAAGCATTATCTCAATCTATCATCAAAAAATTTTTTCACGAAAAAAAAATCTTGGCAGGCTAATTTAAGTTAATTGCCTAACAAGTTAATTTAATTTAATCGGAAAAATATAAGAACAATATATTATTAATTGATTAATCAATTAATCGATTTATTTGTTTTACTGGTGATCTTAGTTTTGTTCCATATTTTGCTAAAAATTAAAATTAAATGTTATATTTTCTTCATAAACATTACGAAAAAATACTTCTTAAGTTTTTTGAAATGAAGAACAATGATCTAACAGACTAATTTAATTATAGATAGAGAATCGACTAATCTACTATTAATTAACTAATTAATTGGATTGCCGGTTTTCTCGCTGGTCTGAATTTGTCACATACCATTTCCACGATGATCCCTTTCTCTCTATGTCAATACATGAATAGTAAAACATACAAATAATCAATTGATGTTGTAAAATGTGTGTCGTAAAATGTGTCCAGAGCCAAAAGTTGAAGATCACTGCTGAAATAAAGTGCTAATAAACGGTCAGTGGTATGTGAAACATCCGGCGATCGACAATTCCAGAGCTTTTATATTGCGTAATAAATGATTGCTCCACCGAATAAATCTATTCCAGAATAATCGTCCAATCAATAGGTCAGTGTCATAAATCAAGTGAGGTCATGTCACATATTTAATCCATTTTAAATCACTTAATAGCACTTCTCTCCGAAGTGCTATTAAACTTTTTTTTATTCCACATTATAAAATATTTCAGTCCACATGTTAACTTACAATTATTACTGGAGCATAATGAGCCAAGTTACCAGGCTGAATTTGCACCTTACTAAGCTAAGCTTGCATCAGACTACCTGATAATTATAAGTGATTTGATGAATTAGTTCATTTATTATCTAAGAAGAATGACGACAAGCTAAAAAAATTAAATAAAAAATTACAATATACTTGATGCTATTGTTTTAATTTCACTCAAAATAAATTTATTTTTCCCAAGAAGTGTGATTTTTATTTCTGGAAAATATTTATTATTAAGATACAGCTATTTTAATTCTACTCTAAATAAACTACTTTTCTCAAAAATGTAAATCTTAGTTCAAGATATTAGCAACAATTAATGCTATCACTTTAGTTTCATTCATAATGAATTTATTTATTTCAACATACAGATTTTTTGGTTCTTTGGCTTTTATTTTCATTACTTCAATTGAATTTCAAAGCCTAACGTTCAAATGTTCAACTATTTCAACTTCTATAACTATGAGATGTAATTCACTTACCAATGTAACTTCACTCACAATGAATTTATGTCAAAGTGGTTAGTTTAATATCTGGCAAAAATGGCGATAAGCTCAAAAGTCATCCGTATATTTCCGAAAAAATTTAGCGATTTATAATTTCCCTATCTTTGTGCTAAAATCAGAGATTTCATCAAAAAAGTTAATCGCTATTCATTTCAATGATTGTCTAGGTCAATGTTTATCATTTTTTCATTGAATTGTTCGCTGTCACTTAACATTTCAAGTTTTCCGATGTATGAAAAGGAATTCTTCGATTTTTTTGGTGATACAAAGAGCGCTTCACATCAAACCGACAATCTTATTTGATTGCAGGTAAACTGCGGATAAACAAACAATACAAAAAATATGATGATGTGTGAATAACAAAACATACTTAACGAAGTGAAAAAGGTGACAAATGGGGTCATGACCTCATATGACAAGACATTTGACACCTTTTGCAATCAATCGGCTACTAGACAGCTCCTTAAATTATTTGCCGCCTTGTGATTATCCTTTTAAGATGTGCTTGTAAACCATTTCCTGTCTTCATCTCTTCCTGGAATATACAATTTTCCGCCTATTTTTGATTCAAATTACTATTCTTTGGTGCCCTTTGACATTGAAATATATTTTAATTGCTTGAAACATTACTTGTCTTCCCATTTAAATAATTAAATCTTTGATTGGAAGCAATTTTTTTTCGGCAACATCATATATAATCTAATTGAACGACTATTTCTGAAGGTAGTAATTATAATTTTATCGTAATCTAACTTATACTAAAGTTATACTTATTATTAATAGTTTAATAGACCGTAATACATTTTTTAAGGTTTCCTTCTTTTTATTATGTTTTCCTGTATTTTATTTATATTACAAACATTAATTTAAATATTAATCGTAAAGTCAATTCTAAAAGTCTGAATTAATGAATTAATGGTAATTAATGGTACGGAAAAATTCTGGTCTAAAATTTTTACTAAGCCAGAAAATACCTATTCATTATTAGAAAAAAATAATTAAAATATATTAACAGTGTTAGCGAATCAAATCACCTTGCTGATATCGTTTATTGATATATGACAGATTTTTGTCTTAACATATCTTTGTTGTCAATTTCAAGTGATTTTTGAGAAAAGAATTTGCAAAGTCCTATTGAAATTACTGAATAATACTAAAATCATGTTGAACTAAATTTCGGATAAACAAATGATTATTTCTACTTTTTCTTTCTCTTGAAGGCATGCGTGATTTGCAGATTTCATTCAGACATTTATTTCATAAACTGAAACTTTTGCAGATGTTCAAACGAATCTAAATTTTATCTTTGAAATATATTTATTCGAATTCATTTTTTATCTTTTTTTCTAATTACTTAGCATCATAATTATCATCCTTGCATCTTCAGGAACACAAGTTATTTGCTTTTTTTCTGATTCACTTGGTCCAAGTTGCTATTAAATAGGAATGTATTGAAACACGAAATTACACTTGGCTTAATATTTTACTTCACTTTTTGAAGATGTAGCATAAAAAATGAATTTGGGATTTTCTATTGGAAAATAGGCAAATTTCAAGAAAAAGAGAAAAAGCAATGCATAAAATAAAATCGGAAGAAAATAATATCTTAGGTAAAAACAATCGTTCAGATTGTTGTCTTTTTCTACAGCTAATAATTTTGATTTTAAAACAGATTGAAAATTTGTAAAGCAACAAAAGAATTCTGCACATTTCCTGAAACTATTTATTTCACAACAAGAGGACAATAAAGTTCATCAAAGTTCAAGTAGATTATGGAGGAAAATATGGTAATAGTTAATTATTGGAAGAATCAAGTTTTCGGTTGTCGATCAATCAACATATTTCCCAACTAATTTCTTTCTTCATCATATTTCCTTCCTATCCAAACTATGAATTAGTGTAAACTGAATCTAACCAATTATCCAAACCTTATCCATCCTTTGCTCATACCACAAAACGAACAATGCATAGGTCAACACAATATAACAAGAGGAAATAGCCAACATTATCAAAGGTCATCATTAGACAAAATATATTTTTGAGCAATTGATTCTTCACACCTAAAACTCTACAGTAGTCTCTTCATTTGATGAATACAGGAAATTGTATGTTATGAGATATGAATCTGATTTGATGACTTAATTAAGTTCCATTTTAGTGAGATAATTAGCTGAGAAAGTTGTAAAACTAGTGGAGTAATTAATTCATATATAAGTTCCAATATTAAATTACCAAAAAAAAGAAAAATTCGATTTCTGAAAAATCTAATAAAATACAAAAATTTAATTAGTATATGAGCATTATTGTTAAATTGCTAAAACTTATCCTTCATATATAATTTTTAGCAATTCAAACAAATTAATTTGCTACAATTTTACAATTTTATTCAACTTGTATTTATTTATTTCTTCTAAATTCTTGTTCTGTTTTTCGATTTTCCGGGTTGTCAAAAAATTCTAGTAAAAAAGGATAAAGAAATTTTCGATTAATGATCCGATTTTGCTAATTAAAGACGACCTGAAAATGGATTTTTCCATCGTATGGTATTAGTTATGCAAATGGGGATAAGAATAGATAATCTGTTGAAGAAATTAAGATATCTGTTATGATTAGAGTACTTATCTTCCATTGTTGACCTCCTTTTTATTATCTTCAAGGATTTGATGAGTGCTGAAAGAAGAATTCATGAGGTGACCCCACCTGGTCATTTGCACTTTCAGTATTTGTTCAGTTTCGCTTTCAGCACTTATTTTGTTATTCTTTTCCAATAAGTACTGCGTACCAGTAAGTATTCTGAGATATTTGCCAAAGAATACAAAAATGTTTATTTTTATGAATGTGCACACTATCTACCGTACAGTTATCTTCAAAATAATTCTAAAGATTCAATATCTCATCAAGTTCATATTCCGGAATTTTATGACCTGCGAAATAAACATTTCGTATAGACAAACTTATGCTCCTTGTCGTTTAGAAAGTGAAATTTTCAGAGTAAAAAATGTTTAGTTGCCGTGAATTAACCCGTCCTGACGGATATTTTTCGATTGTTTATATAGTATCTAATGCTTAAAAGAACTGGTAACAGATTACTCATAAACTATTAACAAGCCATTGGCTTATTTTAATATTCCCAAATACGGCCTTAAAGGTACATTTTATTGCTACAAATAAATTTGATTATCGTGTAATGTTCATTGCTCAGAAAAAAAATTAAGGCTTTACTATTATTAAAGTAATCAACGAAGCAAGAAGTACATTTTGCTTAGTTAATTTTAACAACCCTACAGTAATCAGTGAAGCATACAGTTCATTACTACTAGATGAAGTACCATAGGTTGAAGCCCGGAAGAAGCAGGTGCAATCGAAGTGGTAGCATTAACTCGATGTATTGTTTATGGGAGACTTAAAGAAGACTAATTGGTTGACACGAACAAACAATTCACCAAATGTCACCCATTCACAAACTAATTGAAATAAGAGACTTCGTTCATTCTCATTCCGGAATCCTATTATGTAAGAACCGGAATGAAATATGTCAAATAAATTAACGAAAATTGAAAATTGGATATATTAAAAATCAGGCTAAAACGCTGCAATAACTTAATAGATAAAACAACAAGTATATATTTCAGAAGCAAAAATTTTTCTCAATTATTTTTTAGATTTTTCTTTCTAGTTTTTTCATATATTGATTAATCAATCGGTTGATTTTTTCGATGCTTGTATGAAGAAAAATTTTGAAGAAACGAGTGAAAATTCTGAAAAAATATTAATTTTACAAAAAGCAATTTTTTTGACATTTTATCCCTTTACACATCTGCAACATATCATTTCCCATAAATTTTCATGAACTTTAGATACCAGAATCAAATTAAATTTAATTAGTTTCAAAATCTTTTATGTAATCAGAAAATTAATACCTTAAGATTTTAGAAAATTTTTGTTTGATTTTCACATATCAAGAAAAATAAATTAAAGAATTACTTCATTATTTTATAAAAATATGATATTTGATTTGTCATTGAATATTATAACATTTGACTAAATATAAATATTTCAATTAAAAGTTATAAAATATACAATGTATTGAATGAACAGAACGTTTCTGGCCTATATTTTGTTTTAACACTTTTGACAATTGTCATAATAGCCGAAATATATTACAGTTTTCTCGAAATTTAAGTTTTCACAGTTCCAAGGTATATTACATTATTCATTTAACAATTTAAAGTAACAGATTAAAACTTGAAAATTTCGATACTTATGAATAACTAACAGATATTAGTCCAAACTATCATCACTGAAATACTGCTTCGTCATTTTATTCCACACATCCACTTCATTTCAATCTCGACTGTTCTTGACATCCGGCTAGCTACTGTAAAACCGTTTTTATTTCCTCACAAACGATATACTGGATAGAAGATTGATTCACATCAATTAGTTCATGAGTATTATCCATGTAACCAGATGATTATCCTTTATCTTCAGGAAATACTAACGCAATTACTTCCTGCCAGTCTAACTGTCGGTTCCGTTCAAAAGATATTATTATTATTATCCCATTGTATGACGATTCTGCACTAATCCACTATAACCATAGATCTTATAATTACGTATTCATTTGACAATAATTAACAACATTTCGATGCTTTTTATCAAAATTCAAATCTGAGCTCAAATTTTAAAGAAAATAAGTTACGAAAAAAAATTTTAAATTATAAAAATTTACAATCCCACATCAATTGCCATATTCATATCTTTTAATAGAAAAGCAATGGCGAATAGCTGAAGATGTTAAGCTTCATTTCGTGTTTGCAACACGTTGCAACACATGTTTCGTGAAAAATTCGAAATCCTTTTCCTTTTCATAATATCTTCGTGAATTATCATGATTTTTTGCTGAAAATTATCCTAAAAAAATAGTATGTCCTATATTTTTTGGCAAATTTGAGTCAGATTCTCGATAACATGTTTTAATTTTTTTTACCTCAGTGCGGTATATTTCATTTTAGAATTTTTGGGATAAATTTTTTTCAAATTTAGGAAAAATCTTTCTAGAAAATACAATATGCTAATTTGATCCACACCTTTTCTTTTTACAGTCCTGATAATTAGGAATTCATTTTCTTTTTTCGGCGGAAACTACCACTGTGGAAAAGAACATTTTAATTATTTACAAAATCTTAAAAATTCTAAAGCTTAATGAATCATCATATGATTGATTTAATATATATTTGAAAAATTGCCAAATATATTCAATAATCATAGTGACGAACTACTGAGCATTTTTTTTGTTAGCCAATTTATTTGACCTTAGTAATTTGGAAGACGAATTCCTAGCGTAAAAAAAAAAAAGAAAAAAAAGGCAAGAGATAAGTAATGAAACTCTTATAGAAAAGTGCAAATAAGTGGAATAGAAGTGATTAGCGATTAATTTCAGTAATCAAATTAAGCCTGAATCTATATTTAAAATTAAAATACTGACTAATTAATCCAAACTTTAGTTCCAAATTACTTCCTCAATTAAAACCTAAATCAGTGCATATAACTTCATCAACAACACCACTACGGTACATCCGGAGTGCATATATTCCATTCAGTATAATTACTTCCTTTCAATTCCTGAAAAATAATCAGTCTTTCCGATTGCAGCCAATTGCCAGGTGCATAATTATTAGCCTCTCAATTAGTGCTGTATTGGAAGAAGGGTGGAAACCAAAAATGGGGAGGAATCTGAATTCATACGCACGCCAATCTCCATTAATGATGAGCATCAATTTGGCGCAATATATTACTGAACCCCGATCATGATGGGAGGAGCATCGCCGTCGTGCGGTAGTCCATCCCACACGCACCGATACATGCAAGTTGCAGTCATTGGCACTACGACTGCTTCTGCTTAGCTTCTAGGATCATTCCGCAGATGACTATCCGTGCGGATTC